>JAQJVL010000857.1:0-76040 GCA_035578905.1 Stictocephala bisonia
TACAGTGGTATTGGCCCACCCATACACGTACAGTGGTATTGACCCACTCCCCCACCCATACACGTACAGTGGTATTGACCCACTCCCCCATCCATACACGTACAGTTGTATTGACCCACTCCCCCACCCATACACGTACAGTGGTATTGACCCACCCATACACGTACAGTGGTATTGACCCACTCCCCCACCCATACACGTACAGTGGTATTGACCCACCCATACACGTACAGTGGTATTAACCCCCCCAACCATACACGTACAGTGGTATTGACCCACCCCCCACCTATACACGTACAGTGGTATTGACCCACCCCCCCACCCATACACGTACAGTGGTATTGAACTCCCACCCATAAACGTACAGAGGTATTGACCCACCCCCCACCCATACACGTACAGTGGTATTGACCTCCCCACCCATACATGTACAGTGGTATTGACCCACCCCCCACCCATACACGTACAGTGGTATTGAACAACCCCCACCCATACACGTACAGTGGTATTGACCCCCCCACCCATACACGTACAGTGGTATTGACCCCCCCACCACCCATACACGTACAGTGTTATTGACCCCCCCACCCATACACGTACAGTGGTATTGACCCACACCCCCACCGATACACGTACAGTGGTATTGACCCCCCCCTACCCATACACGTACAGTGGTATTGACACACACCCCCACCCATACACGTACAGTGGTATTGACCCCCCCCCCACCTATACACGTACAGTGGTATTGACCCCCCCCCTACCCATACACGTACAGTGGTATTGACCCCCCCCCACCCATACACGTACAGTGGTATTGACCCATCCCCCCCACCCATACACGTACTGTATTAATAATATGTACCAATGTTTAGGATCATTGAATTGATAGTGTCTTCAATGAAATATGAATAATTTCTCTGGCCAAATATATGAGATAAAAATGTTAAAACAGATATTTCTTTTTAATTATCATATAGTATCATATTATCCATTGAAAATTAACGCTATAGTTGTTCAGAGAACTAAACTCCAGGGTCAATAGAACATGTTCTAAACGAGTACAGTGCAATGAGCTATTTTGATTGTAATTTTATCGTGGGAAATAGTGTTTGCACTATAAAATTCTCCCTGTCACTAATGGTGTACTACGTGACTGTACGTCTATGGTAAGATTATTGAGCTACTGATAGTTTTAGACTCCTAAAACAAACAAAAAGTGGGTAAAGAATAAACATTAAATAATATCCTGTTAAGATATTTCAGGTCTAAATTTTCGATTTTGTCAGCAGTTTGCTATAAAATCTGTAAAGTTACCTTTAAATTGTTGAGCAAATTTGTTTGGACTGCGTAAATCCCAGAGTATGACGACTCCTGAACTGCAGCCAACATACAGTAGGGAAGTTTTGTCAGTTGCAAACCTGCATATGAGGAATGGTATTAGTCAATGAAGTATACTACAGGTAAAACTGTTTGTGTGAGAGTGGGTGGGTGGGTCAACACCACTGTACGTGTATGGGGGGGGTCAACTATTAAGCATGGGGGTTGAAGCATCCTTGCCAGTAACCCTTGGTCCGTGTGAATTTCTTTAATTAGATTCACATCACTTCAGAGGGAGGGGTTCAATGTGTTATAGTTCTTGTTGAGGAAGCAGTGCCGACGTGTTGCTTGTATAGTTACAGTGCAAGTTGTTGGTGTTTTGTATGAGTTGACAAGAGTAAGAGTGGCCAGGATCCGTAATTAAAAAAGAATATTAAAAGACCCTGGCCACTATTTGGAATATTATTGAAATACTATATTTTTCCAAATGGTCACAAAAGAAATATATTTACATCCGGAACAACAACTATCATTATACCACTTGGTAGCAATATTATGACAATACCAAAAAATAGGATAAACCAAAGTACCACTAAAACAACTGCACATGCATTCATGTTAACTACTAGTTAAAACAGTACGAAATATTTTGACTAAAATTGAATAAGATGTAGAATAATATACCATCGACTTAAAGGATCATTGGAATATAACTGTCTAAATAGATATCTAAAAACAAAAATACACAGAATTCAAATCCCAGATGGTGTCTGGTACGGGAAGTAATCGCGTGTAGACTGGCCTTCTCATGTTTACCTTCAACAAAATACCACCTTCACAAGTATGTTTTAATTACGGGAAATAGTGTAATTATAAGCCAGTAAGCACAACAAATATTAAACATCTACTTAAATGTATACTACAGTTATGCGCTAAAGAAGTATTCTCATAAAACACTACGTAGTTTGAATCATTGTAATTCATACATTTCCATCGTGGTGGCAGAGTACCTACGTCTTCACTTACAAAAGTCCTAGGTGTGAATCCCAAACTGAGGTAATGGTTGGTACTTTGTTGAATAAAATTCAATAACATTAGGCTCATGTCAACTGGCAAGTGATATTTCCATATTTGAAATTTAAAAAATTAAATATAAAAGTGAAATTAAGATTTGAAAATGTCCAATAATTAACAGATCCAATTCTAAAGATTTTGATTTTATTTAACCGTTTTTCATTTTCACATATTGTAAAAACTATTTATTCATATTGGGTTAACGGTTAAGGTTTCTGAGATATTATATATTGGATTATAACATATCCTTTTACTTAGTAACAAATAATATAGTATAATAGTACATATAACAGTTTCTTATAGTTACTTACAGTAGTCCTACAGGTCATTTCCCTTCATACAGTAGCGAAACCACACGGGTTGTAGGTACCTAGATAAACCCTCGGCTCAACCAACGTTGGCTTGCCCCTTCAGAGCGATCAGGCACGGGAGCTGAAGCACAATGACTACCCACAGTACTTGGGGTCAGTTTAGACTGAATTATCTGAAGTCACCTACAAAGAGCAACAGCTAAAGCGAGAACCAGAACCATCACTGTGCAGCAGCTGCTGGCTGCGTACTACAACATTTGAGACGCCAACACAACTTATTGTGTATTTTAAGGCGAATATGAATGAATGAGTGTAGGATGAGTATGGATGACCCTGTGTAGTCAGGTTACTAACTGAGTTCGACTATTCCTCATAAAGGGCCTTTTATTAATATCCAGATAGCCAGGGCAACTAAGGTTTACGCTGAATCTGAACCACGTAGTATTGGTATGATTTTCAGCTAATTGAAAAGCCTGCTTCTCAGTTCTCTCCCCTACACAACATCGGGACACTGCCTACTCCCCAATATGGACACCCCAGACTTCTCTAGTAGTGGCCACGCCGATAGCAACCACTGAGCGGACGCCATGTTGGTATGTAGAGGGCCGAGTATAAAGCCTATCGCCTACAATCTCCAAAGCACTTTGTCCCGAAGTAGCTGGATTACAGCATTGTGCCACTAGTGCCGACGCATCTACTACAAATCTCCCCATTTTGTAAGGTGCAGGGTGACCTAAATCTAGAAAACCACTTCTTTCTAGACCGTCATCAGTGGAATAAACCTTTCTCGTAAGCAACTAACCATATGTGTTGTTTTCGCACGGGGAGGGAAGATGCAAACACTACTATATAGTTGCAGATTATCCATGTGATTGTAAAACTGAAATTTTAACCATGGACCACATAGTTAATGATTGACGATTGTGTTGGGTTTTCCAGGGGGATTATTAGATGGTCGTCATTAAATTAGAGAACTAACTGGCTTTTGAATGGTTACGAGATCAGGTTTTAACTTTAGAGATCAATATTTAAACACTAAGAAAAGACTTAAAGACTTTGTACTTAATATTTTATTTTATTTTGATATTTAACTGTCAATCTAATGTTATTGTTGAAGTTATATGTAAAGAAGAAGTAAACACATTCTATTTATTTCTTCTTATTTTAGTGTGCTGGCTTTGAAATCCATAGATATACAGTATAAGGAAGAGCTTTCTTGTCCAATCGCACCTTGAAATTGTGAGTATAAAATTTGTAGGGACAATCTCGAACTCTTAGCTAGCAATAGAATAAAAAATAGTTCCTGTGTTTATCTTTAAACTATCTGGCACAGACTCTTTTGGTGATGTTTTATAAAACCGTATGTTTTTATCTTGTTCTTTGTTTAATCCAAATAAATACAGTATGGATAAGACTAATCCAGTGAATTTATTTATCAACAAGGATTGATTCAATAATTTAATATAGTTTTATATAAATATCCTAATAATAATATAAAACTATATTCTGTTAATCAACATCGCTTTACTACTAAATTTTTTCTGTCAAAATACATCCAGTATCATGATGTTTCACCACTTTTAAATTAAGATAAGTAGTTGATAGACACATCTAAATACTATGTACCATTTTCATTTCAAGACAGGGTTACTCTTGTACAGTTCTCCTAGAAATTGTCATATACCAGTACAGAATGGCATATTTCTCCCGAGAAAACTGTAGTCTTCCACCCCAACAATTCTGATCTTTATTTCATTTTTATAAGTCTTATATCTTTCAATCATACTTCCTAGATATTTGAAACTTAGGTAAACAATACAAATATATTAATGCAATCAATATTAATACCATCCAAAAGTAAATGGTAAGAAAGTCATTGCAGTTAATATTCTATTATAAGATTTTTTCCCATATTTTGGGGTGTGTTTATTTATGGATCCGTAACGCCACCTCGGCCTGGGACCTACCATGTGATGCGCGTGTCTCTAATGCGTTCCCATTTCAATGCAGGGGCTGGGTTTCCCTACTCCCTTTATGATAATGTAAATCACTTATTCCCCAGGCTTATGTAGATTTCTCCCTATTCAATTTAGGACTTACTGTTCTCTAAGTTTATGGTGATATAGATAATTATTTATTGTTGCATTTATCAAACATCTTACGACACAAACCTTGATATTACGTACAGTATTTATGTTTAGGAAGTATTCTCTTTCCTGGAGATATCACTGCTGCCAACATTGAATAGCGTTTCGTCTGTTATTACGTACAGTATTTATGTTTAGGAAGTATTCTCTTTCCTGGTGATATCACTGCTGCCAACATTGCATGGCGTTTCGTCTGTTATTAGTTTGATAAATATCGTTAAGTACGAATTTATAAATTGAACTTTGATGTGAGATTATTAAATTAGGTTGTACTGAGCTAATGTTCAATATGGATTAGTTATTGTGCCTAAGACAATTTTAGGTAAGAAGTACATATTTGTGAAATATTGTATACAAACATACAGGGAGGAAAAAATGTGGAACGCTCTCACAACTTTTCTATGACTTCAGTGGTAAAAGTGAAATCTTGTACATCATCATGGTTACAAAGACACACTTTTTGACGCCTTAGTGACATTCCATCTTTTCAGGGGGACGACCCACGTGTAGTTGAACGAAATATATTTAAAAGTAAGCCTAGGTCGTTTGGTATCAAATTAAAGGTCTATTTAATAGAAGTAATTTCCGCAAACCGGACTTCAAAATACCTTTTCTTTTCAGAGAAGCGGTCATTTGAATTTCATTGTACTAATTTTGTTAATATTATTTCTCAGCTATTTAAACGATTTTAAGTAAATTATTCTGATCATAGATCATTCTTTATGGAAAACAATAACTCAAAACAATTAAATTATCAAATTTTCTATGGAAAAAATAAAGTTGTTGTGAAAGCGTAGAAAATGTGGAAACACTTTCCAGCAACTATATTTTTTCCTGTGATAATTTGATAATAAAATTTTTTGAGTTATTGTGTTCCATAAAGTATAATGTCTTATCAGAATAATTTACTTAAAATCGTTAAATAGCGGATAAATAATATTGTTGAAATTAGTTACTTTGAAATTCAAATGACCGCTAATCTGGAAAGGAAAGACCTTTCGAATTCCGGTTTGAGGCAATTACTTTATATTGAATAGACCTATATTTGATATTAAACTCGACTTAGCCCTACATTAAAGATTTTCGTTCAATCTCCCCGTGGGCCGTTCCCTGAATAAAAATTAAATGTCGCTAATGGCGTCAAAAGTGTGCCTTTTTAAAATGATGATGTACAAGATTTCACTTTTACCAGTGAAGTCATAGAATGTGTTTCCATATTTTTTTCACCCTTGTATATTGTAATAAATTATTAGTTGAATTTTACAAAACATTGAAAGGAGAATAATATAAGAAATATAGGGTATATCTTTGTATCAACTAGTTAAAAGTGCCTAATAAAGTCAATTAAATCAATTAAAATGCCATCTGTTAAGTATTTTATAAATTAATTCATATTTTCTACTGGGTTGTGTTTTTTAATGTATGACATATTACAATATCAGTTTAGTTTTAAAATCTGTTTTCTACCTTTTTGAATGTTTTATTATTGATTTTGCAAATAGTTCTTACAAGGGAGACAGTAGACATGTGCCTCGCCCTATCCGACTGAGTCCTGTATGTTGGAGACAATTTCTGTATTTTTAAAATGATTGTTCAGTATACACTGAAGTTTCGTTGCATTTTTCAGACACTTTCAACATATTTTCGGTTTGAGTCCAATAATGTGTTTATGTTTTATCACCATTTTTTGAAAATGTTTCATGTATTTTGCATAAATATTAATTTTTATTTCACCTTGAAGTATTTTTTTATATTTGCGAATAAATAATGTACCCCGTCTCGATTTGGCAAAACATTATAGTCAGTGACAAGTTATTTCTTATATAAATAGTATATTATACTTCAACAATTGCCTTTTTAATTATTAATTAATGATACAGTTTACAGACAATGATTTCACAATGTCGTGTAATTTTAAATGTACATAGAAATCTTACCGAAATATTATATATGATAAAATATTTTATATATTAAAATAAAACTTTGTAAAAACATGGAAAAACCAAACTTTACCAAAATAATAAAATTTCACTAATTATTCTAAAAGTAATTATCTAGTGTGGGGATCTGATTCTTTCTTAAGGGAACAATCTGACCTTCACTGTTGGTTTCTTACATTTAGAAACAGAGCACATTTCTTTCGAGTTTTTCTTGGTGACTTCTGGAAGGTGTTTGGTACTTTAGCAGTTTGATATTTGTTGGGCACTTTCGCCCCAGTCTGCAAAAAGATCATCTATATTTGATATTGCCTTTCTTCTACATATTTTTTCTTTATTTCATTAAGATTTTCATAAAGTTTACCTTAAGAGGACCTGAGTTCATGAATATTTAATACATTAGTCGTTAGATATTTCTTTACAATTTCTTATTTGTTAGATTTTAACCTTATGCTAAAATTACGTTCGTCTAAATAGGCGTATAACGCCATCTTTCCTGGCGGTACCTGAAAACAAAGTCAAAAATTTTTCGTAGTGTAACATAAACATGTAATAATCCTAGGGAAGTGCATATTAGGTTTATATATCAAACGGGATGGTAAATTGTCCAACCGTGTCAAATTCAGTACATCACGGTCTGGTCCAACTACTAGTAACTTCCGTACATAACTGTTCGTCCTACTAGTAACTTCCGTTACATCAACGGTTGGTCACTACATTGTAACTTCCGTACATCACGGTTGTCACTACTAGTTAACACTTACAGACATCACGGTATGTCACTACTAGAGTAACTTCCGTAATTCACCTGTCGTCTCTACTAGTAACTTCAGTACATACAGGTGTGTCATAGCTTGTTAACTTCAGCTACATCACGGTGTCACTACTAGTAACTTCCGTACATCACTGTCGTCACTACTAGTAACTTCCGTACATCATGGTTGTCACTACTAGTAACTTCCGTACATCACGGTTGTCACTATTAGTAACTTCCGTACATCACTGTCGTCACTACTAGTAACTTCCGTACATCAACGGGTTGTCACTACTAGTAACTTCCGTACATCACGGTCGTCACTACTAGTAACTTACGTACATCACTGTCGTCACTACTAGTAACTTCCGTACATCACGGTTTGTCACTACTAGTAACTTCCGTTACATCACGGTTGTCACTACTAGTAACTTCCGTACATCACTGTCGTCACTACTAGTAACCTTCCGTACATCATGTTGTCACTACTAGTAACTTCCGTACATCACGGTTGGTCACTATTAGTAACTTCCGTACATCACTGTCGTCACTACTAGTAACTTCCGTACATCACGGTTGTCACTACTAGTAACTTCCGTACATCACGGTCGTCACTAATAGTAACTTCCGTACATCACGGTCGTCACTACTAGTAACTTCCGTACATCAACGGTCGTCACTACTAGTAACTTCCGTACCATCACGGGCGTTCACTACTAGTAACTTCCGCCTTCAAGTATTCAACTTCCGAGACAGTGTTTAGTTATAAAACTGTGAAAAATTGTACAAGTTTATTTTATTTTTATATATTTTTACAATAATAATCATTGTGTTATTGTTGATAGTTAATAGTTATTTTAATACAAAATAATGATTTAATTTGGTTGTTCTAAGCGTGATTCCTTAATATCAATCAAACCAACCCATGGTTACTGCTACGCAAGCCTACCGTCCTATCCTACACAGTTTCCATAACAATATTAAATGGAATGACATAGTCACAGTGGGGTAAATGTAGTTCTCTCATTTCCACCACTTAATTGTATCTCTCGCACCGGTGCTTTCAGTAGGTTGCAATCTAAACAGTCATCCAAAGAAGTAATGTTACTTAAACTGAAGTTACAGTATTGGTAATAGAGGAAGTTACTGGATTCTAGTTAAGTCAGAGTACACCTACTAGCTCGAACGATTTTATTGACCCACACGCCCTCCTAACTGTTTATAGTAGTGTTGATTACAATACGATCTTTTGGGCCAGCTCACACTTCCTATGGACTCTACTTCTTCAAATTCACGCACTGATCTTACACACACAGCTCCTTGGAACTAGACACATGTAAAATCTACGCATATGATGCCTTAGTATAAACCAAACACATAAACTCTATCGAACATGGATTCAATATGGGGTGGGTGAATCTCTCACTTGTTTTGTGTTCTTAGGGTATGGGTGGGCAGGTCCCCCCAACTTTTCTCTGTGTTTTCATGGCCCGGTGAGTGTGGAGTATCAACCATACATGTATGGATGAGTGGTTGTGTAAATACTACTTTACCTTGTATGGGAGGGTGGAGAGGTCCGTGCTACCGTAAGTGTAATGGAGGGAAAATGGGTCAACACCATCGTTCATGTAAATGTGGGTGATTGGATCACTGCCGTTGTACATCGTGTAACGTGCGCTGTTGAGTATATGCTCGTGGCTTCCTGACTTATACGATATGAAAGGTACAAACCACCATTACTCCATTTATGTGCGGTCTAAGGTGTTTCTTTGCTCGTTCACTCCTAAATCAACCAATTTTCTGCGTCTCATTGACTGAACCCCTGAGAACTATTGTATTATAATTTTTAAAGCAATTTTCCTTTAAAGCCTATACAGTGTTTCCCCTAGTAACTGTAACAAGATGTAAACAAAACTTACTTTTTATCGTGGAGCTAACTGAACGAACATGCCAAACTTCATTTAATTTTATTTTATGTGAAGCATTTTTAAGTAATACCATTCATTAAATCAATAGCCCCAATTTAACGGATACATTGCCCCCCCCCCCCCCCCCCCCCCCCCCCCCACCCCCCCCCATTTGTAATATTAAAATTTACTCAAATAATATTACAAACAATTATTAAAACTGAATTTTCCTAGCTAGGCCCATTTGAACGTCGTTATCTGGAATTTTAAGACGGGTTATATTTTAAACATATAGGAATCGCTGATATTAAATCTAGTATTTTTAGGCAATCATTCAGAATCTAATATTGATGAACAATATATTATAACTGTAATTAGAGGCACTTCCATTAGAGTTTTTTAAAATATTTATTATAAAATATGACGGAAATTAAATTTCATTTTGAAATAATTGACGCATATTTCGTTTGTTTAGTAAACATATCATTTTGGGGATTACATAAAAAAAGTATTGGTATAGCTTAATATGAATTACAAAATGTGCTGAAAATTTGAATGTTGTAAAAACTATTTACTGGAATCAATTTATACATGTAAGTAAACAATATTAAGTGTAAACTAGTTTGGTCGGAATTGATGAAGTACAGTGCCCAACATTGAAGGAATCGTTGTTGGCTTTACACGGTTGCTGATAGTACTTTTTTAAGATTGCTAAGGAGTATATGTTTATGTAAATTGTATACCATTTATACCACACTAAGTGCTTTTTGATGATGATGCAATGTACTTCAGGATTTCTGCACATAATGCATGGTTGGAATAGCCACAACATGACTCATGTCCATACCTGTTTGCTATCTTTATTATATAAACCACGATTGTCATTATACACCAAACATGTGTCTTGTCCAAACTTCAAGTAAGAGTAAGGCATTTACTAAGTTAGGAAATTTAAATTAAAATAGTTTTTTTAATTAGCATAATACATGTTTGGGGTATATATACAGTACAAGGTGAACGTTATACTACAACAAAAATTTTTTACAATACAAGTACAAAATGCACACATATTATGGTGATCCGATTTCGGTGAACCACGCTCAACCTTCCTTAGACCAGAGGGATTAAAAAAATAATCGTAAGGGAGTCTTGGGACATATAAGAACCTTATATTATAATTTTTACGAAATTATGAATTAATTTATTAGACATTCTTTTATGATCTTTGTGAAACCCTCTGGTCTGAGGAAGGTGAGTGTGGTTCACCGATATTAATCACCATAATATTCGTGCATTTTGTACTTATATTGTAATATATTTGTAGTGTGTGACGTTCACCCTTGTACTGTTTAAATTAAAGACGAAGCATTACACAATCATACAAACAAAATAGTACACAATATATTATATATAAAATGGCAAATTAATGTGTTAAGGATTTTTAAATCTGCTATTTCAAATAATGTCAAAGAGTTTATTTTCAAGGTTGTAGCTAAAGTTAACACGAGCGCATTCCACACAAACTAAAATTTAATATTATAACCAACAAAACTAAAGCTTAATATGATAGACAGCAAACTAAAGTTTAATGTGATAGCTAACAAACCTAAAGTTTAATGTGATAGCTAACAAACTAAAGTTTAAATGTGATAGCTAACAAACTAAAGTTTAATGTGATATCTAACAAACTAAAGTTTAATGTGATAGCCAACAAACTAAAGTTTAATGTGATAGCTAACAAACTAATGTTTAATGTGATAGCTAACAAACTAAAGTTTAATGTGATAGCTAACAAACTAAAGTTTAATGTGATATCTAACAAACTAAAGTTTAATGTGATAGCTAACAAACTAAAGTTTAATGTGATATCTAACAAACTAAACTTTAATGTGATAGCCAACATAACTAAAGTTTAATGTGAATAGCTAACAAACTAAAGTTTAATGTGATAGACAACTAACTAAAAATTATGTTATACTCCAACAAAATAAAGTTTAATGTGATAGCCAACAAATTAAAATCAACATATTATTAAGAAGATTTAATAATTTAAAGATTGAGTTTGATTTTTAAATAGCTTTATTTCCTATCCTGAAATTTCATTATGGCAGTTATTTTTTTATTTCTTTATTTATTTATTCTAAGAATGGAATATATGAGGCGTGATCGTAAAGATATGGGTGAATATGGATTTCGAATGAGTGATTGTATCTTTTTTACTAACTAAGGCCAACCCATTCCTTAAAAAGTGTCATTTAATTTATAGCCTAATTGACAAATGAACAGCCGGGTTATGAATGGAAAATACTTAACCCAGATTGGAAAAATACATATGAAATAACAAATATAATTTTAATAAATCTTTATTTTTATTATTTTTGTATGACTGTTTTTATTATTAAAGCGTTCTTGATATTCTACTGTAACTGAATAGATGTATATCAGTAAAATGGACACACTAAGAGTGTCACATGATAATATATCATACGGCGAGACCGGTGTGATGACCAGTTGTAATGTACGTGTCTCCGTACAAATCGTACCGTTGGGGTACCGTTGGGGTCGGATGAGCCGTCACTTTGCCAGTCTCCATCAACACTGTACTTTTGTGGTGGGAGTGGAGGGTAGTTATACTTAACCCTGTAGAAAAGACTCCATTTATACTCGTGTGTGGGGGGAATGTATACTTTAAACTTCGGGGGCAAGACCGTTTGTAGACTCTGAATGCTGGGTTGGTAAAGTAGCTAAGGGGGGGCTTGATATAAGCGCGTCGTAGACGTCTTGGTGGAGAAACTGTAGCATGAGAGAGTTATCAGTAGTATTGTAGCTGTAATATGGTAATGTTAGTTAATAGAGCTATGAAATAGATGAAACTCGTATGACCGTTTTAACTGGAATGTATGAATATCTCCCAAATAACCTGTCGGGCTGTCCACCCCGACATATTCATGGGTGGGGTGTGGGTTATCACTACTGTTACCACGTAGAGGTGTGGACTAGTGGTCTTAACCCACATTTACGTTTATGGGTTGGGGTCGGGATGGGTGGGTTTTCACTACATGTACACGTAGAGTGGACTAGTGGTGTCCTTAAACACACTATCGTGTATTGTAGAATTATATAACACGCTGCACCTCAGGGTGAGGTAGGTGGAGTCAATTAGTACTGTAAAAATTAGACGGTAGTCGAGTCTTGTTTAAATACTTATGTTTACGGGAGGTTTTTTAATCGGTGGGTAGGTGGGTCAGTACTTACTGTACACTTAGAGGTAGGACGAGTTTTATTAACCACTTTACGTGTTATGGGTGGCGGTAGGTGGGGTCATTACTACTGTACACTTAGATGTAGATGGTTTTTTTAACGTTGTATGAGTGGTTTGGTGGGTAATTACTTACTGTGCACTTAGTGGTAGACAAGTTTTATGTACCACTTTACGCTGTATGGCGTGGGCAGGTGGGTTATCACACACTGAAACTTACTCTCCAAGGGTGGCTGGGTGAGTTATGGAATAAATATGATATTATTTAGGCCTAGAAGATTATTTAAATGAAACTCCATTTACTAAAGTACCACAAAAAATCAATTATTTGAGTAAACTGCACGGTGCGTCGCAAGTCTGACAGTGTGAGAGTAACGTGAACGTGGTTAAATTCGTATGAAAATTTTAACTGGAATGTTTTTACGTCCAACGAGATAGATAATATGTATGTATATAGAGTAAGAGTGAGGATTATCTGAAGTGCTATTTGTAATGGTGTATTAAAGAACTCTTTGTACAGTAAATAAATGAAATATTGCTCTTTTTAATTGTACATTTTATGTTAAAAATATCTTTATACATTATATCTGTGAACTCATGTTCTATTCTCGTACATACCTGACTTACTAATAATTTCCGATTTTCTCACTCAACCCTCTCTCCCTTTAATCTTTAAACTTAGTTTATAATTATTGTTCAACGATGCATCTTTAAATACTAAGTATTTTGCATAGTAATATATAGGGGTCTGTTTCAGAAGAGGACCCCCACGCTTGGTTAGGTTAGGTTAGGTTAGGTTAGGTTAGGTTAGGTTAGGTTAGGTTAGGTTAGGTTAGGTTAGGTTAGGTTAGGTTAGGTTATAGTAAATTTTTCAAGCGTGGGGGTCCTCTTCTGAAACAGACCCATATATAGTATTCTTAGTGCTAATACATTACAAAATACAAACAATTCTTCAAAAGCCTGAGTAATGTACGTTTATAAAACCAAACTGCAGTTTTTGGATGTCTTTTCTCGATAAATTCTCGGTTTAAAATAGTACCAAGACTTAACGAATTGGTTAAGTTCGTTAACAATCAAGTTAACAATCAACTCTATTGTTTTATCCCTTCTTTGAGACGTAAATAGCAGAATTTAAAATTAAGTGTTCAATTAAGTATTTAATCTAACCATTTTTGGTTATCCTATCTAAATTTAATTTAAAAACAAATGTACATATATCAATTATTGTCCTAGTTATACTTGATCCGATGACAAAAGTTCCATTTCAAACACTCTAAAAGTAATTCTATCAGTATTTGTTTTATTAGAGAGTGGAAGTTCTCAACCACCTTACTTTACTTGCCAATCTTGACTTTCCTTCAAGTTGATAACCAGTTTATCCGGAAATCTGTAGAAGCATTTCAACTTGACTCCTTCAATTGGAAACTTTTGTGGGAGAAATCCAATCCACTCAAGCGGTTGTGTGTAAAACAGATCTACAAGATCTCTCATGACTCTCATAGGTTGCTTGACCTCACTATTGTTATATGAACAAAGTTGTTTGCTCATTATATTATACAAATTATAATGCTTTGTTTAAGAAAATAGGTAATTTGAAATTTATAAAGGAATATATGAAATAGATAATGTTAATTTCGCTTTGTTTTATATTTATAAAATAATTTAAAGATTCGGTATTTATAGCATATCAAAATTAATTATTTCTATTATTATCAAACTATTTTAATTGAATTTCTTATTGTGTATAGTAGCTAATTAAGATAATTCCTATTATTATACGTCAAAATGGTCGTAATAGTTATTATGGATTAAGTCCCTTTAAACACAGTATATCTTTAAACAGTCGTGAAGATATCCTATTCGTAACTCCAGTCAGTGCTGCAAACTTATCATCACAAATTTCCCAACTTTCATTTCACTGCCATTTATATATATGATTGGGTTGTTTAGAACTCTTTCTTCCTATGTTAAAAAATATATCTAATATTCTTTTCAAGTACTAGGCCTATGTTTTAGATAACATTTCAATCTGTATCAGTATTTAAATGGAACGTAAGTTAAATGAGGCATCAAACCCATCCCAAATGGGATAATTATGACAGACAGATACAGAACTTGTTAATATCAAAATCGATCACCTCATAGATTACAAACCAAACAGGATTGTCACTGTTGTCAGGTACTGCCATCTATTTACAACTTCTCCCAATAAATAATGGCCTACTTCGGGAACAACCTTTACCCCGGAAGATCCCGAAGAAACTTGATAAATTACAGTTCTTAGCAGGGACAGATGAGGGATCCGTGAGTGGCGTTTAAGGCTATGTGAGGGCTGCTCGTTGCCTCCTGTATATATTTGTATCATTACGGGGTCCTGGACGTTTATAATCGTACATTTACACTGCCATACATGTATTAATGTTTTGATAGCAGTTTCTTATTATTAAGTTTAAATTTTTAAAATATTGCTATTTCTTTCTATTATCCGATTATTTTAAAGATAAAAATTACAATAGCTTAATTTTCTTACAGTTTATGGCATCTTACGGACTTCGTTTGACTCAATTAACAATTGTTCGTTGGTAAAAAAATGTATTTACTTAGTGTTCAATTAATTAGTATCTTCCATGATATTAGATGTTTAGATTTTCCTTTCCTCTAGTTTGGAGAGGTTTGGTAAAAAAAAAATATTAAAATTGGACCGGACAGATTGGAACCTTCGTGTTATATTTAGCACAGTTATCAGAAGCATGGCGTAAATTGTCCACCATTTCACTTCCGTACATCACGGTCGTCACTACTAGTAACTTCCGTACATCACGGTTGTCACTACTAGTAACTTCCGTACATCACGGTCGTCACTACTAGTAACTTCCGTACATCACGGTCGTCACTACTAATAACTTCCGCCTTCAAGTATTCAACTTACGAGACAGTGTTTAGTTGTATCTGTGAAGAAATGTACAAGTTTTTTTCATTGTTTACAATAATATGCACTGCATTATCGTTATAACTATAGTTATCTGAATACTTAATAATGATTTAATTTGATCGTTCTAAGCATGATTCGTTAGTATCAATTAAACCAACCAATGGTTACTGCTACTGGTGACATAGTGGGAGGGGCTTCTCAGTATGCTGCCAGCACAAAGCCTACTGTAAAAAGTCAGATTATACTCAAAGAAACAATACAAAAGACATTTATTCACAAAGAGAATTATATTAGTACATAAAAAGAGTTAAACTGAGACTAAAAAATGGCTAGACATCAAAAATACATTTTACTCATTTTTCAACAATTCTAATTCACACAAAATAATTCAATAATAAAAAACATATGTTTTGTTAAAATAATAGTTTTACTGAAAAATATTTAGTCAACCAGCTGTTATTGATTTTAGAAAAAAAATGTTCTCCAATATTATGCTGTTTGATTTCTTACATTCTCCCCCCTTTTGACTTGAAAAGTCAAAACATGATTGATCAATTTAGGTATCTTTGTGGTGGCTTAATTGTTCTTCCACATCTATTTGTAAATTGTTGGTCGTTCACATTCTGACCCTGATTGGCTTCTCCTTTTTCATTAAATATTTCACTTTTATCATCCTCATCGGTTTGATGAGTTAACTTCTTTTTGTCTTCAGAATGGACGATTTCTAGTGGATACAGATGTTGTATCGATCTTAACAATCGCCCTTTTGATGTTTTTAGCTCCACCAGACGTGTATTACCATCTTTTCCAGGAACAATCTTATCAATCTTCGCTAATGGCCAACCAATACGTTTTATATTGTCACTTCCAAGTAAGACAATTTCTCCAACTTGTATTTGTCGTGATTTTATTTTCTTCGAATTCAACACCAATTGACTCAAATATTCGCTTCTAAAACTCTTCTGAAGATCTTCTTTCACTTTAAGTTTATAATCCCAACGTCTAGACAAACTAGTGTTTTCAATCTGGTCTAAGTCGAGAACTCAAGGTCTACAATGAACCTTGTATCATTCAAAAACATTGCTGGTGTCAAAACCTTCATATCCTTACTGTCTTCTGAAATGTAAGTTAAAGGTCTTCTATTAATAATCGATTCAAAACTGCATAATATGGTCAATAATTCTTCATAGGTTAGACAAGCTCTTCCAAGTACTTTGCGAAGAAGTTGTTTTAAAAGCCGTATATGCCTCTCCCACCATCCTCCCCACCATGGAGATGCTGGAGGGTTGAATTTCCACTTTATACGTTTGATAGTACTGTACTCAACTATCTTACTCCAGTCTAACCTTTTAAGTGCATTGTAAGCCCCTTGACAGTTTGTTTCATTATCTGTAATCAAAATTGATGGACGACCACGCCTGGAAATGAATCTTCTGAAACTTTGTAAAAATGAGTCAGTAGATAGAGAAGTGACTAATTCCAAGTGCACAGCACGATATACCGCACAAGTAAACAACGTAATCCATGCTTTCTGACCATCTCGTAGGAAAACAGGTCCAGCTAAGTCAACTCCACAGACTTCAAAAACTGAAGCACCTCGAACTCGATGTGAAGGAAGGGGCACTGGGATGGTATCCAAACTTTTCACATTGTATCATTTGCAAATTATACATTTGTCAATAACTGATTTTACAGTCCTCCTCCCACTGATTATCCAAACATCTTCTCTTAAAATAGACAGTAGACCCTGAACTCCTACATGACAATTTTCCTCGTGCTTAGATTTAATGTAACCATGAACGGCAGGATGGTTGTTTGGTAATACTATTGGCAAATTAAAATTGTTACTATCAGGTTTCTCGGTAAGCCTGGTTTTTATTCTTATCAAGCCATCATTATCTTCAAAAGGACACAGTGACTTTAGCTTTTCATCCTTGATACCAGAAAAGTGTTCGTTTTGAATAAGTTTGAACACTTGATTTTGTGCTCGAACTAGCTCCTCTACTGTCAATTTTCCTGAGAGTCTCTGGTTCTTATTTCTCGCATTGTTGCCAAATCTTAAAATCCAGCCTATTAATTTGACAATCTTATCAAATTTAGAGAAATATCTGCGAGTACCAACTGTTGGATTCAACTCCTAAATTTAACAAATTCTTTGAAATATACTTACTTTTCCTCCGTTCTGAGTTTACTTCGTCCTTATCAAATTCTTTAGAAGTCTCTTTTGGCCACATTTCTGGCGAATCTCTCAACCATTATGGTCCCTCCACCATTTAGACTCAACTAGCTGCTTAGGAGAACATCCACGTGATGGCAAGTCGGCAGGATTTAAATGGCCCGGAACATGATGCCAAGATTCAATTTTACTTAGTGATCTTATTTCCTTAACGTGATTCCAAACAAAGACCCCTCAGATGTCTTCGTTATGTATCCATGACAAGACTGTGCTAGAATCTGTCCAATACCATGTTGGAACATTTTCAAAACCAATACTTCTCAAAACATTATTTGTCAGACTATCTTAATCGTTTAAAATCTTCAGGTACCTCATCATCCCATCTAATTTTACTTTCCCAAGTTTTTTGTAGAATATTTTGGGCAAAAGAGCAGCAGGACAAGTAATGCCAATAGGGTCGAACAATTTGTGAGCAAAAGACAAAATTAATCTCTTTGTTAACATTTCGGGTTCTTTAAACTCTAAGTTTTCTGAATTAATTTGAATCATATCTGTTCCAATTTAAACCTAAAATAGACGTTAGTGTAGAATTGGGTTGAAAACTCTGAACTTCAGTGTACTCCCAACATCGTAGACAAAACTTAGCATCTTTCATTATGGAAGTAGCTTGTTCCACAAATCGATTCAACTCTGAAAAATCATCAATACTTTCCATACAGTTATCAACATAAAAACTTTTGAAAAGTGTCTCAATAACTTCTCGTGAATAGTCTGATGACCCTGAATCAATTAGATTGATAGTCCGTTCTAAGTGAAGCTTGATTACTGCACTCAGCATAAATGGACAACATGTAACTCCAAATACAACTCTAGCCATGTCTGTAAATTATAAGGTTTCCCTTTTCATCAACCCATAGGAAACGTAGAAAATCTCTGTCATCACTATGCACACCAATCTGCAGGAAAGCCTTCTCAATATCTGCAACAACTCCATACCTATGCAATCTGAAACGATTCAATATTGAGGGAATAAGTTCTATAAGATAAGTCACCTTTATTTAGGCAATCATTCAATGAAGGTTGATTCTTCTCTTTAGCTGATACGTCGAATACAGGTCTCAATTTGGTTGTAAGGCTATTTTCTTTTATCACGTGTCGATGGGGTAAATAGTGTCCATACTCCAAATCTGCTTCACTAACTTTCTCTATAATTCCCATTTCCTCCCAGTCAGATAAAACCTGTTGATACGTGGTCAAGTGTCCACTGAAACTAAGTTTATGTATAAGGTTATCAAGTCTCTTTTGTGCTATTTTTAAGTTTGTGGGTAAAGGAGGGTGATCTTCCACCACGGCAATTTGACTTGATATCTGCCATCTTCTTCCACTGTAACAGATTCCAAGAAATTATCCATTACTCTGGTTTGATCCGCAGCTTCAGTCGTGGTCTTTTCTGGATACTTAATTCCCAACACATCTAAACTCCATAAATCTGAAATGGGTTTATCCATTGGAGACAACAAGGATGTAACTACCATCGAATTGGATTTGTTGTTTCCTTCAGTAAAGGTTTTTCCCATAAATGTCCAACCTAACAATGTATGCATAGCAACCAATCCATTAGACAAAAAAATGACGCTTCTCTGTATACAATTTACCTGCTACGTCTACACCGATGAGAACTTCAATAGGTCCATTTCTATCTGTGATACTGATTCCTATTGCTTTGAGCTCGGTACTCAAGGAACCGGTGTGACTGCTAAAACATCACTACAAATCACTTCTTGATCTAAAACATCGAAATTGCAGGAATAACTGTCGCTTAATCACACAGTCTAATTTTGTAACTAAGTAACCAAAAGTTACTTGCATTTGGTGAGGTTCTCTCCTTTTGGTGTTTTCAAAACTTGACGCAGCCAATGTGATGCGTTCCTCATTGGTAACTTCGTTTTGAAGGAATTTCAACAGTGCTCCAATCGATCTTTCAATTCAGCATCAATCTCATAGCTGGAGTGTCTCTGCCATGCTCTCAGAAACATCCTCAGGCAAACAAGACTCAATTAAGGGATATAGCATGGCGGAACATTTGTCAGTTGTTACTCCTAGCGTCTCCAGTGCTCTAAGCTGTGTTTCTAATTTATCATAGATGAAAGAAACTCCTACTTTACTGTTTAAGTTACTTAGTACTAACTTCAACAGTTCTCTAACGTAGACCTCTATTAGAAGGTCGTCTCTACCAAAACGATTTTTCAAACTTTGTAATGCTTTACAATAGTTTCCTGAAGTAGCAGGGTAGCTTTCAACATTCTGACGGGCCCTAGTATTAGGCAATGTAGCCTGTACAAGATAGTGAAATTTATCAATATCGTCAATTTCCTCATCTTCATCTATTCTTTTGAACTGTGCCCAAAATGGCAGCCAAGTCCTTCAAGTCTCCGCTTTAGCTTAGCAAATTCTACAGTAGGAAGTTTAGGTTTATTCCTAACAGCTGTAGATTTACTTGTTATAGATTCATTCACCGACTCAGGTGAACTAGGCCTAATCAATCTACTCTGTGCAATAAAATTGACTACATTATACTTCTCTATATATGTATCAGCTAGCCTAACTTCTTCATCTAACTCCTTCTCTTCAGCATTAGAATTCAGTAAAAAATCTAATATTTCTCTATTTAAGGTATTAAGTTTGTCAGCCTTACCTTCAAGACAGCTTAGCTTACCACTAACTTCATTTATATTGCACTCATCTTTGTCTAGTTCTATACAAATTTCATTATGAATTCTCGTGAAAGCTGCTCTCAATGTCTTCCTCAATTTCTTGTTTCTTTTAAAATTGACTTTATCTTGTTCTATACTTATAATATCCTGTCACGGTCGCCAAAATGTAAAAGTCAGATTATACTCAAAGAAACAATACAAAAGACATTTATTCACAAAGAGAATTATATTAGTACATAAAAAGAGTTAAACTGAGACTAAAAAATGGCTAGACATCAAATACTGTATACATTTTCTCATTTTTCAACAATTCTAATTCACACAAAATAATTCAATAACAAAAAACATGTGTTTTGTTAAAATAATAGTTTTACTGAAAAATGTTAGTCAACCAGCTGTTATTGATTTTAGAAAAAAAATGTTCTCCAATATTATGCTGTTTGATTTCTTACACCTACCGTCTACCTTCGTAGTTTCCATAACGACATTAAATGGAACAACACAGTAAGTTAAGTGTTACTTCTCTCACTTTCACCAATCAGTGTATCTCTCTCACACCAGTGCTTTCAGTAGGTCGCAATCTAAGTGGTCCATTCAATGTCAATTAACTATCTAACAACCTGACAGCTAATTTGGAAATATATCTTTCATCTTAAAACGTGGTGTTTTAATTCTTCAAAGATATCTTTGTGTTACACAAAATAAAACATAGTATAACATGGATAAACAGTATAAAATGTTTCGTTTAAATAAACAACATGGTAAAATATGTTTTAGCTTGTAAGTAATGAATGATGACTTTTATCAAAACAAACTGAAATAAAAGTCCTCAAAACTACTTTTTTCGTGTTCTTTTGTTAGATTCACATTTTTACGATACAATTTGATATTTACTCAGCACCATTCGGTACTTCAAAAAGTTTATTTTCCTGGAGGTGCGTGCTGACAATCATAAGCAGTACACGGTCCGTTACATAACGTTTTCCATAAATTGTAGTGACATGGAGTCCAGTCTGTGTCGCCAAGGTTCGAACCTGACCTTTTGGTCAGAATATTAGTCCAACAAGAGTCGGACTTCTATTATTTGCAAATATTTTGCTTATTTTATTTTACTTCCGTAGTATAAATGTGTTATAATCCATTTACATTATAACAGTTCACACATTATAATAACAATCCAATCATAGTGGTTCAAGTTTAGTCCAGGTCAATTAATCTCCAATATTACCTACTTCAGCACAATTGATTTTTACATTATAATTAGTAAATAAATAATTATGACCCGAACATTAATACCAATGAATACATTACCTATCTACATGATTTCCAGCTGTCGTGATTAATAAATATAGTAACGTACAATAAAATTATATTTGGTAATCAGTGCAAACCTTTGGACTAACTTTATATCTATGAAAGCAAGGTAATGCGCTTTATTTTATAAACATTAAACCTTTCGAAATTAACTCAATGGCAAGCCTATTTTAAAACATTGAATTTTAAATAATCATCCGCAACGGAGGAAATGCGATCGTGTTATAGTGCGAGAGTGGAGATGTCGGCACATGATAGTCTAGGTCTAGGACACCCATGTCTTCCAGCCGACCACGCACCTGCGACAAAGCCTGCCTCCTCAGGCAGGCTCAGACTCTCTAATGCAAACATTTCCAACAACATACATTATAGCTATATTATCATTAGCCAGACTGCAATAAACTGTCTTAACATTATGTGATTATAATGGATTCTTTATCAATATAATTGCGTACAAGTAAGAGCAGTTATTTCTTAATTATAAAAAGCCTATTTCTTGGTTAAAAAGTACTTAATTAAACAAAATTATAAGATTCTAATAGTTCTTTATAGTTATAGGACGGTTAAATAATATATAATATCTTAGGTTATTTGTTACCATCAATAACATTCTTCAAATATCAACTGTTTATAAAATTTGCAGTCTAGCAAACAGTAAACATTTTCTTGGGGTTTTTTTTTTAAATTGTGTTCTTATTTGTGGAATTTTTATATGACATATGTTTTATGTATTATTTTTTCCAAAAGTTTCAAATATTTTCTCAGGTGAAGCTGAACAATTGGGTTTACGTGGAGACGGTCTGATTTTATAATTTATATCATATTTGTAGAGCTTAAAATTTTAATTACTTGATCAATCAAATCGAATGAACCATTAAGTTTAGTATTTTTTTATATATTTTTTTTTTTTTTAGAATTAATTATTGGAAATGATGCATTATTTTGTGAGAAAAATAGTTATTTTAAAGACAGTAACAAATCAAATTCTGTACGAATACAAAGTAGCTCAACTCATCATCTTATATCATCCCATAATTAAATATCTATCTTGGATCAGAGAATATTATGATGAGGAGTGATACCCCTTGGTTTATAAATATTTATCTAATTTATTTTATAAAACGTATTTTGGTACTATCTTAATTTACGAGAAAGAAATCTTATTTTCTGCATGTGTGCATCTACCTTAGCTAGCAGAAAGAAAATTGACTTCTGCAAAGTCAACGATATTAAACATTGAAATACCACTTATGGTGAGATCAAAACATCATCTTCTTATAAGGTTATTCCTTACGTTACTTTTAAAACTCTCGTATTTTATTACCTTAATTATATAGGTTTAATTAAGGACGAGTGAACTCTTTTTCCTCATCATATCCTAGTATTTAGTCTAACTAAGCTTGCTGCATTTTAAAACTTACTACATTCTTATTACTTAAATAAATGTTAAGGGAGTGTAAATTGAATATTATGATTGTATCCTACAAAAAAATTAACACGACAACTGTTATAAATTAACACGACAACTGTTATAAATTAACATGAACTGTTATAAATTAACACGACAACTGTTATAAATCAACACGACAACTGTTATAAATCAACACGACACCTGTTATAAATTAACACGACAATTGTTATAAATTAACACGACAACTGTTATAAATTAACACGACAAATGTTATAAATTAACACGACAACTGTTTTAAATTTAAAAATGACAGAATTTTACTATAGCACAGCATTTATTATAAGCTTTTAAATATATAGGTTGTGTTTTTCTTTCTTTCTAATACTTTCTGTTGAAAAACTTCCCTTACATGACTATTTAGTGACAGAAATTAATACAAATTTGATATGTAATAAAAATAAAATATACCAACAATATAATTCACAAATTAATGTTAATCAATATTTATTAATTTATTTTAACTAATGTATTAAATGACTAAAGTGAGACAACGCCTAACGCCAACGTAGGCATAGCCGTAGTGGGAAACAGGGGTTGCAAGAATTTCTTGCTGATAGCAATTTAATGGCGACAGAAACACGAACATGTCAGTATTGTTCACATAATTATTAATAAACTATAAACTTAGTAGTCATAGGTTTATGATGTTAAGAAAGGGGTAGGGCTCAAGCATTTCTTTTACTATATAAAATGTCCCTGTGTGGTTTTTTAATCCTTACATTTAAATATAAACGTTTTTAACACACTAAACCATCAATATAATTTTTATATATGTGAATACTACTGACATCAAAATACTAAATAATTTTGTAATATGAACAAATGTTAACAGGCTTATGTACTCACTGACACTTTAATATATATATATATATATATATATTGTCATACAAATATATTAAGTTAAAGTAGAAACCTGGATTTATTTATTTTAGAAACCTATTGGACTCATCCTTTTTGTAGAGGGATGGACAAAATGACATCCCTGTACAAAATTTATTTTAAAACAGCTTTCTTAATGTATGAATGTAGTTCCTTGATATAATTACCATGTTTTGTAATTTAACATTACGTGTACTTTTAAATAAAATGTCATACATACTATTATACGATATCTTACTTTATTTATATATTCTTTATTGGCTTAGATAGTTCTTATACAAAATGATACTACAAAATCTAAAAGGTAAAAAAGAATTACGACAAAAGCATTAATAATGGTTTATTCTACAAATAATTATTCCTAAAGCAGGTAAATCCTATTTAATGCTACCAAATAGTATATTTTTATTATTTTTTTTAACAGTTCAAATAATGTATAGCAGCATAACACATACAAGCACACCTATCATTAAGCATTTTCCCATAAAAAGTATATATTATTTGTTGAACATGTAATATATTTAATATATTCATTGTTATTTTAAATTAACTTCAATGTTTATTGATGATGCTCACAAAATGTAATGTCTCAAATTGACATCGTAAAACAATTACTGTAAGGTATACTTAGTGGCAATGGGGTCTGTTAGGTAGACAACACGTGCATTGTGATAGAAACAAGGTAACTAGTGTAGGTAGCAGAGCTATGAACAGCATATGCATTCAGGATTGGTCAAATTTTGTTAACAGTTCAAACTTTCTCTTTGAAAGACACACTTGACAATGAAAAGTTACACTCAACTCTGCTTTCTATGTAAAATTAGATTTCAGTTCTTGCCATTGCAGATATATTAGTTTTAGTACTCAATTTAATCACCAAGTCGTTTCTAAAGGAGAAGCACGTTTTTTAGCAATCTAAGATTCTAATAATAAATCTTGTAAAAAAATATAAAACAAGAATTCTTTATATTCATCTAACATTAAAATATTTTGCAATCATAAAAGGTATAATAATATTATGTTCATTTATAAGTATGTAGTAAAATGTATAAGTAAAAGTAGGTAATTTCTACTTCATGTCTAGAAGTCTGTCAGACACATAGCAATATATGAGTCATAGTACTACAGTACAACTGTCTCCTCCTCTGCCGTAACACGACCTGCCCTCCAGGCAGTAGTGTGGTGAGATCTTACCTTCCCTGTCCATACAGATTGACCGCGACAAGCCTCGAGGTCCCGCTGAAGTGGTACGTCAGGACCCAGCTGCTTTCTGTGGCCTTGACTCTACTTATAACCAACAAACCTATATGCATACCACAGAAAATAATTTATTTAAATGTGAATTTCCTTTTCATGTTTCCTGTTCAAACATGGAACAGGTAACTGGGGAGCTTGTTTCTACTACAATACTGTGTAGTTACTAATGAAGTACAGTATTGTAGTAGAAACAAGCTAATTAGGGTAAATAGCAGAGCTATGTGTTTGGTGAGTAACTGAATGCCCCCCCTAAGAACTCCATACACAACGCATGAATTGTAGTAGAAACAAGCTAATTAGGGTAAATAGTAGAGCTATGTGTTTGGTGAGTTACTGAATGGCCCCCTAAGAACTCCATACACAACGCATGAATTGTAGCAGAAACAAGCTAATTAGGGTAAATAGCAGAGTTATGTGTTTGGTGAGTTACTGAATGGCCCCCTAAGAACTCCATACAGAACACATGAATTGTAGCAGAAACAAGCTAATTAGGGTAAATAGCAGAGTTATGTGTTTGTGAGTTACTGGATAGCCACCCGAAGAACTCCATAGAACAGCACGTGTATTCAGGCTCGGTCGAACTTTGTTCACAGTTCACACTTTCTCTTTGAAACATACAATTGACAATGAAAAGTTTTCTCTCAACTCTGGGTTCTGTTTCTAATTAGACTGAGTTTCTTGCTAGCATATAATGGGTTTGGGACGCTTGCAAATTGGCGACAAAATAATCACGAATATATCGTAGGAATTTAAATCAATTCAAAATTAGTTGAAAACTATTATATTCTTATCAAATTATGTACCATACGTATGAACCATCACTAATGACAGAATATTCATTTACTGCCCGAATTCCTCTGTCAATTTAAATATTAATAATATGGTATTATGATGGAATTTACCGGGTGTCTGTGTGAGTGTATAAGCTATAGAAGCTTATATAGTTAGAATATTACTATAGAATATTACTATAGAAGCTATCAGAAAATAGTTAGAAAAACGACTTTGTCATAATAAAATACTTTTATAGGATTTGCAATTTAGCTAGTTACAGCCCCTTATTATATAATAGTTGTCTACTAGTCCTTTATCTCACAAAATATTATCAACACATTAAATTGTATTCACTAAAAGAGGGCATGAATATTTATTCAACTAAAAAATAAACATTAATAAGTCCTTTTATTTAATTATTCATGGGTACCTTTTATTTATAAACCTTGCGGAGGTTATAAATAAAAAATATGTAAATAACGTTTCAAACACCCTATAATTGCTTTAAACGTTATCATTGTAGACTATAACAAATATTGAGTCACAAATAACTAGAAAGGACACATAGATTAAAGTATAATTTCTCTCAAACAATGTGTTTTTTTAAGTTTTTCATTTAAAAAAATACTATACATTTGCAATTTAAATTTTATTACATCCTAACGATTGTTTACTTAACGAAAAATAATTAATTAGTAGTTCTGTGAAAATGTTTTCTCTTACAACGTATGCTTACAGAAAATCACATACAAAATTGAATTTTAAAGATATATTTCAATTTAACAACAACAATATATTTCAATATGATCACGGGTATATTTGATATTATATACTTCTTAATAATGAGCTAAAATATAAATACATAACTTATAAATAGCATATAGTCAAATAAAATCTCTGCCTTATCACTATATTCCAATTCTCAGAGAAACCTGCATGTAAGATCTCATGTTCCTCAATGGTTCTTATAGCAAACATTATGTAAAAGTTGGTAACCATGCAATAACTGCAACATTATTATTGTACATGTGATTTACGATGTGACGTGGTGTACTGATAATGGTGCAGTTAATGTTAATGTCTTCTGGAAGCAGTGCCAACACATTATCAGAACGGGAATTTTCGTTTTCATCTGAGTATAGAAAATCAACATGCTTCATTTTGTGATTAACTATTTTGAATTTAGAGACACTAATTATGTATGTGTGCTTAATTATATAAGACTATACTAACTTCAAATTACCTTTTAAGGAAAACTTTCATAAAATAATCGGTTAACCATATAAATTATATAAGAACAAGGTATACGAAATCTCCGGTAAACGTCAAATGTTGGTAAGTATTATTGTACATTCAAGATATAACATGGAATAACATTGCTATGCTGTGTATGAAGTACTTATTTAATTTTTAAAAAACAAAATTTAAAATATCTTGACAGTAACTCAAGCGACAAAACTACCAAAACGCACGTGACATGATTTGATAATCATAAAAATTAGTCTTACAATTAAGTACATTTTTCTCAGGGAACTTATTACGACTCAACTCGTAACCAAAATAATTTATGTTAAGTTGAATTATGCCTCTCTTAGTATGCTATAATTTGTACAAATATAATTCATAATATTTTATAACTGCAACAACATTTTATCATACTATGGATTATTTAGTGTTTTTAACTGCAATTTCATTCGATAAAATACTACACCTCGCATTGATACTAGATTACTTGCATGAAACCTGCCAGCCATATAAGCGATGTCAGCTGAGTCGATTAACTTGGAGCTACGCCAGTCTATATTTAACCACAGATTGATAGTAGATTACTTGCATGAAACCTGCCAGCCATATAGGCGATGTCGTCTGAGTCCATTAGCTTGGAGCTACGCAAGTCTATATTTAACCACAGATTGATAGTAGATAACTTGCATGAAACCTGCCAGCCATATAGGCGATGTCAACTGAGTCCATTAGCTTGGAACTACGCAAGTCTATATTTAACCACAGATTGATAGTAGATAACTTGCATGAAACCTGCCAGCCATATAGGCGATGTCAACTGAGTCCATTAGCTTGGAGCTACGCAAGTCTATATTTAACCACAGATTGATAGTAGATTACTTGCATGAAACCTGCCAGCCATATAGGCGATGTCAACTTAGTCCATTAGCTTGGAGCTACGCAAGTCTATATTTAACCACAGATAGATACTAGATTACGTGCATGAAACCTGCCAGCCATATAGGCGATGTCGTCTGAGTCCATTAGCTTGGAGCTACGCAAGTCTATATTTAACCACAGATTGATAGTAGATAACTTGCATGAAACCTGCCAGCCATATAGGCGATGTCAACTGAGTCCATTAGCTTGGAGCTACGCCAGTCTATATTTAACCACAGATTGATAGTAGATTACTTGCATGAAACCTGCCAGCCATATAGGCGATGTCAACTTAGTCCATTAGCTTGGAGCTACGCAAGTCTATATTTAACCACAGATAGATACTAGATTACGTGCTTGAAACCTGCCAGCCATATAGGCGATGTCAACTGAGTCGATTAACTGGGAGCTACGCTAGTCTATATTTAACCACAGATGGATACTAGATTACTTGCATGAAACCTGCCAGCCATAAAAGCGATGTCAGCTTAGTCGATTAACTTGGAGCTACACCAGTATATATTTAACCACAGATTGATGGTACTAGATTACTTGCATGAAATCTGCCAGCCATAAAAGCGATGTCAACTGAGTCGATTAACTTGGAGCTACGTCAGTCTATATTTAACCACAGATAGATACTAGATTACTTGCATGAAATCTGCCGGCCATATAGGCGATGTCAACTGAGTCGATTAACTGGGAGCTACGTTAGTCTATATTTAACCACAGATGGATACTAGATTACTTGCATGAAACCTGCCAGCCATAAAAGTGATGTCAGCTTAGTCGATTAACTTGGAGCTACACCAGTCTATATTTAACCACAGATGGATACTAGATTACTTGCATGAAACCTGCCAGCCATAAAAGTGATGTCAGCTTAGTCGATTAACTTGAAGCTACACCAGTCTATATTTAACCACAGATTGATGGTACTAGATTACTTGCATGAAACCTGCCGGCCATATATGCGATGTCAACTGAGTCGATTAACTTGGAGCTACGCCAGTCTATATTTAACCAAAGATTGATAATATATTACTTGCATGAAACCTGCCAGCCATATAGGCGATGTCAACTGAGTCGATTAACTTGGAGCTACGCCAGTCTATATTTAACCACAGATTGATGGTACTAGATTACTTGCATGAAACCTGCCAGCCATATAGGCGATGTCAACTGAGTCGATTAACTTGGAGCTACACCAGTCTATATTTAACCACAGATTGATGGTACTAGATAACTTGCATGAAACCTGCCAGCCATATAGGCGATGTCAACTGAGTCGATTAACTTGGAGCTACACCAGTCTATATTTAACCACAGATTGATGGTACTAGATTACTTGCATGAAACCTGCCGGCCATATATGCGATGTCAACTGAGTCGATTAACTTGGAGCTACGCCAGTCTATATTTAACCACAGATTGATAATATATTACTTGCATGAAATCTGCCAGCCATATAAGCGATGTCAACTGAGTCGATTAACTTGGAGTTACGTCAGTCTATATTTAACCACAGATAGATACTAGATTACTTGCATGAAATCTGCCAGCCATAAAAGCGATGTCAACTGAGTCGATTAACTTGGAGCTACGTCAGTCTATATTTAACCACAGATAGATACTAGATTACTTGCATGAAATCTGCCAGCCATAAAAGCAATGTCAGCTGAGTCGATTAACTTGGAGCTACACCAGTCTATTTTTAACCACAGATAGATACCTAACGTCAGTTATAATACATTAGTATATAGGGAATACTAAGCCATGCTATTTATTAATTTGTACGGCCCAAAGCGTTTTACATGCACGACACTCTACAAAGCTCAACTGCGTGATGGTACCAGGCCTGGGACCCACCATGTGACAATCGTGCCTGTAATGGATTCCTATTACACACAAGGGCTGAGAGTTCCCACCCTCTGTGGCGATGTAAAACACTAATTCACATGGTTTATGTTGATTTATCGTGGATAAATGGGAAACTCTTCTGCTGGCTTGATAAAACAATTAATGTTAATTAAACATTAATATATAACATTTCCTGGTAATATCACAAGGATCCAAAAATACAAAATAAGGATTAATTTAAATTAAGATTAACAATGCAACGAAAAAGCAAACATGTATTTATTTTTTTTCTTATTCTTATGACACTATTCGCCCATAAATGGGCGAATATGGTTTTTGAATGAATATAGATGAGGGAATGTAGTCATTGTTATAAACCAGTCAGTACAGAATATAAATAGAGAGAGGCCTTGTAGGTAACCGCGTTTTAATCAGGGTCTTGAACCAATATGGCGGCGTGTGATCTGTGTTTCGGGTAGTGGAGAGCGTCCGTGCAGGCGAGCCACTACGTGAGAACAGACTGTACTCACTGTTCTCACGGTGTTAGTTTGTAAGCTGTTCTTTACCTCTTTTAAGGAACTTTTAAAGCATTTCTTAAAGTTTTTTAGTTTAGTCTTAAATTTCTGAGTGTTGTAAATATAATCTTTTAAATAGTTTATGTATATATTTTTTTAATATGCCTTGGTGCTCTTCTTATGGTTGTAGTAACAGGAACATTGGCGAGGGAATATATTTCCATGGGTAAGAACTACTTAAATACACATGCTAAAATATTCATTTATTAATTATTTTTGTATTTTTTTATGTTTATGCAGAGAATAATATTGCTAAATTTAAAAGTATAACATCTAAGATTTGGAGGTATTGGTTTATTACTAATTAATTGGTATTTCGGGACAGACCCAAAAACATTATCACATTTTTGCAGTAGATAAAATTAGAACAGCTGAATTCTTTATAACAACAAGAAATTGATGAGGTATTAAAATAACTCAACACATTGATATAGTACAAAACTGTAGGTCTATAAATATTCTGGGTTTTTTTTTTTTTTTTTTTTTTTTTTTTTTTTTTTTTTTTTGAAGTTATACTTCTTTGCGCCCGTTAGACACTTTGGGATGGGATGTTGGTCGAGAAACCGCGTCACGCTGAAAAGTAAGAACAAATTTTTAAGAACTATCGATTAATCGATTGTTAATCGAAGAAATTACTGATAATGATAATATAGGTGTATAATATAATAATGAAGTCACGTATAATATATTGAAGATAAATATATTGAATAATATTGAAAAATGTCTTATATTTCATTTATATATCCTGTCTGTTTGTGTGCGTGAGTGGGTGTATGAGAATGGCCAAAGAAGTATAACTTCCACCGTGTGGTCCGACGCACAACCAATTTGTTTTTTTTTTTTTTTTTTTTTTTTTTCAATTGAAGATATGTAACTGGAGGTTAATTTTGAAAACAACCTAATTATAAATAAATGACCTTTGCGTAGATTGGCAGTAAAATAATACAGGCTTGTTATATTTTACTAGATTGGTCTTCAGTATTATTGAACTAAGATTTATTACTATTTAACCTTTTAGCCATACGATAATATCATTTCCATATTAAACTTGACTAAAATTTGGTCATTTAAATTCAACCAGTGTTAAATTGTTTCGTTACTAACTTAAGTAGTTAGTAAAACTATCACTAAACTTTTACTACACCTAATTTTTTAACGGTAGGGCTAAAAACTGTACACTTCATTTTAACGCACGGAATTACATTACATTTCTTTAGATATTATATTTTAGATGGCCAATCCCTTTGTTTTGATCATTCAACTAATTATTTGTAGTTTTGTTTTATTTACGTGGTGTTTTTTATTTATATCGATTGTTATTTTATTTTTATGGCTATATTTTTTGATTATATTTGTAAGTAATTCCATTACCTGTATGTAATAATTAATTAACGATACCATTAATAGGCTACAATATATATATTATTATTAATAATTATTAATAATTATTAATATATTATTAATATAATAACAACACGTAGCAAATAAGATAATAACTGCTACTGTTCAAAATAAGTACACCATAATGTGTTAAAGAAATAAAATGGACTTATTGAGGACTTTATATAACTATTTGTTGTTAATTTGAAAAAAAAACAATAGTAACTGTAAAAATGTAATAATTCCACGCACTAAGTTGTAGTTTATAGTTTTAAGCACTACTGTGAAAAAACTATGGCTAGTAGCAACTTAATGATTGTTTTATTATTTTATTTGGTTAATTAGAAAACATTTTTACGCTAGTACAACCTACCAGACGGAAAAATCTAGCATGTCCAAAAATTGTATGTCATGAATTTTGTATGAATTAAAATGACGGTTTTATATACACGTTGTTGTAAATTCATCATTGCACGATCCATACGTCTTTTTAATACTTTTTAATCCACTTTTATTTCTGTAAATATCAATGTTTAATATGTTTACCTAAAAATTATTTTTAATGTCTAAATGACTGTGTAAATGACATGTTTTGTTCCGTTCGGCCGCACGTGTTATTCGTATGGGAAATTTTATATTTTCTACCTACCCAAAACTACCCCAAAATATAAAAAAATATGCAATTGTTTTAATTTTCATAGGGTTCACATGGGTAGATCTACACACAGTCCAAATTTCAAAAACTTTCGACTCTAGTAACTTGGTATGTTAAGTTATTAATCCCAGTCGAGCATTAAATTATAAACATATACTATGTATAAACATTGGAAAATTAAATGTCAAAAATGTGTTATTGAATTACATACATTAATACATACATGAAGATATATAAGAACTGGAAGTCTCTTTCAAAAAATTTGTAAAGTTGTGAAAAAACTAATATTAAATTGCTATCCAACAGGCGCCCGTTTGAACAGTTGACGCCTTCATGCGGAAGTATAGGCCATATTTCAGGGCTAAACTCATGGCTCGCTTATACTACGTTAACTTGTACAACATTACTAAACTTGAGTTTGAACAGTTGACGCCTTCATGTGGAAGTATAGGCCATAGTTCAGGGCTCAACTCGTGGCTCGCTGATACTACGTCAACTTGTACAATATTGCTTGAAGTTTGAACAGTTGACGCCTTCATGCGGAAGTATAGGCCATAGTTCAGGGCTCAACTCGTGGCTCGCTGATACTACGTCAACTTGTGCAATATTGCTTGAAGTTTGAACAGTTGACGCCTTCATGTGGAAGTATAGGCCATATTTCAGGGCTCAACTCGTGGCTCGCTGATACGTTATCAACTTGTTCAATATTGCTTGAAATTTGAACATACTTCCGAAACATTAGAAGCAGTAGGTGAACATTTAAGACTATTGTAGTTTAACAATAGCATTTAAACTAGACAAGAACAATTCATAAATATTAAAAAGCCATATCATTATAATCAAAAGATTCCTGTACCACTACGTTCTCACTGCCGTATGTGCTCACTGAGAACTGTGGCGCAGCAGGGACTACAAATACGTTGACGCTTTACTACAATAAGTACGCCGTCCTGGTGGATCAACCTGCATTTTTGTATTTTTTTAATATTTTTTTTATTTTAAATCAAATATCTCCCCTACAACTTTGCCGCTTGTCAAACTTATCTGACCAAACAATAAAACAGTTAGCAGCCGACTAACTTTTTTTGTCAAAATAAAAAACTGCATAATTCTTTTAATGTTTACTCATTAATTATAATGTACGTATAACCCCTATTACGTGGTTTTTCACTTGAAAGTTTCTAGATAGTTGTACTGTTAATGTGTCAAGTTTGAACATTTTAGCTCCTCGGTAAGTGTATTAAATGTTGTTGTTTTTGGCGGAAGAACGTTGCCGGGAGTGTAGTGTCAGAGCACTGTTTTTCGCCCGAGTCGCGGGCCAAGTTGGCGGATCCTGCCTCTCATCCAATGCAAGTGGACGGCGTATAGTCCATGTCCTCTCTATTTATATTCTGTACTCACTGTTATAAACCTCGGCTAACTATTCCGAGTGTCTTTAATTAATAGCTAAATGATAAATGAAAAGACGATGGTTATCAGCTGATCCTTTCAATTTTTTTATGACTGATTGGGATCGAACTGAGAAAGTTTACCTAATAGATTGGGCTTTAACTGACTAAGCTACCACGTGAAAATTGCGGTTATTTACGTGGGAAAGTATGTAAAAATTATACTTTCTTGTCAATAATTTGTAACACATATTATTTCCGTTAACCAAAACCATAACTGTCATTTACAATCATGGTTTTAGTGGGTAACGTAGTTTTTGTAGTTAGGAATATTACATATATATATATATATATATATATATATATATATACATTTTAATATATTAATTTACTCAATAAATGGTTGGTAATATTAGCAAAATGCAGATTATCTACATTCATCTGCCGTTGACACCTTCCATTAGTTATTGCAATGCAAAATTATAAATAAATGGATGGATGACTCGTATCAAAAACAGTTTAATATTCTAATCAGGTCAACGGCAGATGACTGTGGAAATTTAAGTAATATTTCACTAATTTCGCCATCCTATTTGTTGAGTTAATTATTATACTATTATATATTTACGTTTTAGTCATTGTTTTGTAACTTAAATAGTTAAGTAAACAACGTGCTTTACTTAACTTGATAAAAACAAATAACAATATGACGTTTAATTAACTACAACAAAATTATTTTTAATTTCGTTTTTGAACAATAAATGTTGTATTAGTAAGTTTCAAGCGGTCTTTAAGATAAAAGCAATATTCTATGAAGAACTTACTTTGAGCTCATTCCGTGATAATGTCCTGTCTGGAAGGTCAGGTAAATGAATATGATGAGATCACGTGACTGAGGGTTGGGTGACACGTCAGGGATACACTTTACCAGTGACAACTTCCCACCCTTATTAACATTATGTTTTATGGCACGCAAAGTGGCTTCCAGTATTACAATTGTTTATTTAGTATTCATTCATGTTAAGAATTTTATAAATGCAATTGTACATACACCAAAGATACTCAGCCACATTCTTGAATTCTTAGGATTATGACATTTTTATAATATTTTAGAATCATATTACATCAATCATTATTATAAATATATATGTAACTATAATTATACATTAGTATTTAGACGATAAATTCTAAGAATCTCGATTTAAAAAAGTATAAAATAACTTCTTGACTCTACAGTATCTAGACTCATGTATAATTATTATATGAAAAATAGATAAACTAATGTATTATTTTACAGCCTAATGTTCTTCTAAACAGACCAACTTTACCAAGCAGTAAAAGAACTGTTGTGGTTTACCAAGTATTTAAGGTTTAAGGTTACCCGTTAACGTAGACACCATTTTACGTGTTGATTCTATCGAAGATCTGGTAGTTATCAGCAGATCTCTATTCAGAATTCTTTATGGCTCTGATTGGGATCAAACTAAAAACAATCAACTTATAAGTTGGACAATTAATATATAGGAACATAACTCAAGAGTTATCCAATATCAGAGTGTTATCAAGTATCAGAGTGTATGTGTGTCTGTTTTTAAGAATGTATTGTCAGCGACTAAAAGAACAGAAGTAACAGCTAATAGGGATTAACCAATAATATCACAGCAGCTGCCATTTTTACGATTCCAGCCAATGGGGTCACGTGATCATAGGCCGCCACTTTCCCTCTACTTACACCCTTATCTGCATCCTTCTGAGTACTTAGTGTATACCATCCTTAAGCATTTAGTGTATACCGCCCGCACATACACGTACAGTGGTATTGACCCACCTGCCCGCCCATACACGTACAGTGGTATTGACCCACCTGCCCTCCCATACACGTACAGTGATATTGACCCACCCGCTCACCCATACACGTACAGTGGTATTGACCCACCTGCCCGCCCATACACGTACAGTGGTATTGACCCACCTTCCCACCCATACACTTACAGTGGTATTGACCCACCCGCCCACCCATACACGTACAGTGATATTGACAGTATAAAGTTTATGGTGATCAATGTCCATAAACCACATCACATTCTCAGACCAGAGAGACCTACAAAGGAATGAAAGGAGCCATACAAGAATTAAATATTAAACCCCATCACTCACTGCACTCGTAAGCTCGGCCTGAAATCTCACCTGAAAACTGTTTACAGTGGTATTGACCCACCCACCCACCCATACACGTACAATGGTATTGACCCACCCACCCACCCATACACGTACAGTGGTATTGACCCACCCACCCTCCCATACAATTACAGTGGTATTGACCCACCCACACCTCCCATACATGTACAGTGGTATTGATAATCTTGATATACTTGGATAACACACAAGTTATCCAAGATACTTGGACTTCAAATGCATTGATAAGAAGAGATTGAAATTGTTGGAAAATGGATCTCAAACCATATTTACCACCCTTCGACAATAACTCTCTATGACTTACGACTCATTTCTTTCCTGTGTTGTGTATCAGTAGTGTAATTTGCCGGTGCTGGCTCACATAAATCAAATGGTTTGACAGGTGAGTTTTGTGACGTCACGGTGACGTCACAATGACGTCATGGTGACGTAGGTTAGTACGTCACAGTGATAATTTGTGGGTCAAGGTCATTTGTGTGTTTTTTGAAAAAGGCTTCTTGGACAGAACGACTGTTCTGTCCAAGAAGCCTTTTTCTTTTACTTTATTTAAAATATTACAAATTTTTACAATATGTACATCTTACAGACTAAACCTACAGTAACAAACTACTTAGTGCTGGCTCAGGATCTGGGTGATGTGTTCTCCTTGTCTGAGTCGTCTTTGTGTACATCAACCCAGAAGTCCGCTGTAGAGCTTGCAACTTCTTCACTCCCCATCATCTGCCTCAGTACTGCATTGTACAACTCCTCCCCACACTCGTCAGCTCCGATGCGGTCTAGTAACTTAAGGAAGTCGTCTTCGCGATGTAACACATCGCTACAAATGCAATAAATAGGCCCGAGAGTTGCCTCAGGGTTCGACCACATGCAGTGAGTGAAATTTTGACCGTACTTTGTAACTTTGGATTCAGTACAATTCATTCGAAACTTAGTACTCTCAATACTCTGCGCTATTGCACCCATAGCGTTCAACTTTTCCAGCGCCTCAGAACTCCAAGAAGATTTTGCCAACCTGACGTTAAGCAACACCAGCTCCATATTTGTGTTCATATTGAATGTGATTGCTTCGACTGCTGGCGTGCAAGTGATGTTAGAAAGCAGCGAACTGTAATATATAAGAGGAAATTCATGGTGGGGGTAACATCATGTGGTGGGGGTTGCATGAATCCTCCTAGCGTGGTAAATTTCGTCTAAAGTCTAAAATCCCCGTCATATAGACTATAAATGCTTCAACATCAGTCTTAACGCGGGATTTCGATCCAACTTAATTTAAAACCTTCATTTTTACACTACTCACAAACAGAAATCTACGAGTAAATACAGAGCTAAAGTGTGAAACGTAATGTAAGAGGTAAAACCTAAAAAGTTCACCAAGTTTTTTCCTAACGATGTTACCGAACCCCTTTAATACACCTACTGTTATAAAACGATGGTTAAAATATAGCAATATGATAGTGCTAAACAAATACTACAACTTTTAACTTAACACGGGTTTTTGATTCAACTTGTTCTTAAACCCTCACTTTTACACTACTCACAAACAACAATTTTAAATAGAAGCCTAAAGAGTGATACGTAATGTAAGAAAACAAAAGGCAAAATCCTAAATAATCACGACATTTTTCCCGAACGGTGTTGTAGAAACCCTTTATTACACCTACTGTTATAGAACGATGGTTAAAATATAGCAATATAATAGTGCTAAACAAAAACTACAACTTTTATCTTTACACGGGTTTTTGATTATACTTGTTCTTAAACCCTCATTTTTACACTACTCACAAACAACAATTTTAAATAGAAGCCTAAAGAGTGATAGGTAATGTAAGAAAACAAAAGGCAAAAACCTAAATAATCACAACATTTTTCCCGAACGGTGTTGTAGAAACCCTTTATTACACCTACTGTTATAGAACTATGGTTAAATATAGGAAAAATGATAGTACTAAACCAATACGACAACTTTAAGCTGAACATAGGAGCACAATCTTATTCAAAGATAAAGTTTGCAGAGCATAAACAATACGAGCCATCCTCAACAAGTGTTATTGCAGAGTGTAAACAATACGAGCCATCCTTAACCGATGTCTGGACATCTTGACCGGACATTCAACTCAGGTGGGAGCCTCGCGCGTTCACACGCTCCCCACTCCTACAAGCCTGTACACAGGGACAGCAAACATCACATCTTCAAGCTCCGTTGCCGGAGCAGGTCATCGGTGCTACGCAGCTCCAGCCACCCCAGCCTCCGCAGATAGCTCTAGCAAGCCTCCGACCTCTTCAAGCAGCTCGGCCAAGGACAGCAGCCTACTCCAGTCCGCTCCTGGGATAGCAGCCAATCCAGAGTTGACTCAAACATCTATCTCCTATTACCGTTCCTTAAGTCATTTGTTTACGGACACCAAACCGGCTCAAATGGCTTATCCTTGCTTACTGTCGTTCTGAGGTCTCCAAACCACCCGGCAGTAGGCACCCCGGCTCAAACATCTATCTCCTATTACCGTTCCTTAAGTCATTTGTTTACGGACACCAAACCGGCTCAAATGGCTTATCCTTGCTTACTGTCGTTCTGAGGTCTCCAAACCACCCGGCAGTAGGCACCCCTGTCATTATTTATGTGTATTTACTAATGAAACATGTGTTCTCTTTCAGAACTCTTCCCCTCTTCCTTTTACTGTTATGTAGTGCATGCTTAATCTTGCTTCCTGTACTGTTAGTTATCTAGTGCATGCTTGATTTATCTTGCTTTAGTAGCTAGTGCATAAAGCTAATTTTATATTATTACACAAACACACACACACACACACACACACACACACACACACACACACACACACACACACACACACACACACACACACACACACACACACACACACACACACACACACACACACACACACACACACACACACACACACACACACACACACACACACACACACACACACACACACACACACACACACACACACACACACACACACACACACACACACACACACACACACACACACACACACACACACACACACACACACACACACACACACACACACACACACACACACACACACACACACACACACACACACACACACACACACACACACACACACACACACACACACACACACACACACACACACACACACACACACACACACACACACACACACACACACACACACACACACACACACACACACACACACACACACACACACACACACACACACACACACACACACACACACACACACACACACACACACACACACACACACACACACACACACACACACACACACACACACACACACACACACACACACACACACACACACACACACACACACACACACACACACACACACACACACACACACACACACACACACACACACACACACACACACACACACACACACACACACACACACACACACACGGAATAACCCCAATGGCCAAAGGCTTTTTTTTTTTTTTTTTAACTTTTAAAAAATTGATGTTTGTGAGTAGTGTAAAATGACGGAACTGGAGCAAGTCGGTTCAAAATCCAGTTTTAGGATAAAAGTTGCTGTATTGGTTACTAGAACCATTTTGTTAGACTTAAACGTAGTTCTATCATAGTAGATGTATTAAAGGGGTTTTAGGAATCGTGAGTAGCGGAACTTTGCGGTATTGCAGTAGGTCTGACCAAAATCTCGTATTTGTTAATTAGGATCATTTTGTCACATTTTAACATAGCTCTATCAAAGTAGGTATATTAAGGGAAATCTTCAACAACATTAAACTCGATTTTTTTTTTAATTTTATTATGTCCTTGACCTACTTTCGAAAGTGAATTATAGCTAAAACATGTACCTTCTTTTTATAAGATTTTACGAGACCTCCTCTCTTACGAATTGTAGATATTCTCAGCTCTGGATCCGCATCACAGTCTTTAACCCAACCCACCAAAGTGATCTCTTAGAACAACAATGATTCCTTCAACGATACAAGTCTGTATTTATGTAAGACCTACACCTTCCCGATTGGAGAAAACTCAACAACCAATCACAGCAAAGCCACGCCCCCCACTGAATAGAGAAAACTAGGATCGCAGCCTGCAGGAATCATTCGCTTACCAGCATCTACCATAGCACCAGCATCTACCACACCATCTTCTACTATGGACCCCAGCGTGAGGAAGCCAACCCTGCCACTACGTCTGGGAAGCCGTCCGCAGAGGTCTATCCTGAAGCAGGCCCTAGAGGCAGCCGACATAGACTTAGAAAAGCTGGGAAGATCCCGCAAGCAGCTTTTCCCTACTAAAATCTGTCTGCCTCAACCGAGACTTTTTCCTGCCTCCGTCGCTACAATACCACTGCCTTCGCCTTCGACTACTGCCCGCCCTCTACCAACCGCTGCATCTCTTACAATACCACTACCTTCGCCTTTGAGTACTGCCCACCCTCTACCAGCCGCTGCATCTCCCACAATACCACTGCTTTCGCCTTCGACTACTGCCCGCCCTCTACCAGCTACTGCATCTCTTTTTTCTCCGCTGTCTCTTCTGTCTCCGCTACCTCCCACTCCGCCTTTGAGGAAACTGAAAGCCTTCAGAGAGTGCCAGAAGGCGTGCAGAGCTCCAAGACCTCCTTGCACGCACCTGTTCCTGCGCGGGGGTAAGAAAGGTGAGAGATGTGGAAAGCCAAGCGCTCTTGGAGGAGTATTGTGTGCGAGACACAAGCCGAAGCGAACGGCTCCTGCAGCAACGGCAACTCCCTTCAAGCGGCTGCGAATAAACCGGCTTAAATCCGGGAAACGCTATTTCTATGTTCAGCGTATTTCAGATCGCGAAGTAGCCTTGGAATGTAGTGGTAAACGCTACAAACTGAAGTTACCTCGTGGACTGATAAACCCTGAACATCTAAATAAGCGACACTATATTATTCGCAACAGCTTGGGGACATCAGAGTGGAGACTTGCTCCCTCTAACACCCTACTTCCTTAAGCCTTCTTTCCATTCTATCAAACGGTCCTTTTCAGGACCCAAACGGCCCTTTTCAGGGCCTAACATTTTTAACTGATTAATGACCTTGACCTACTTACAAACAACCAATCAGAAGAGACCCCCCACTCTCGCGAGCTCTATATATACGCGCACACCTTGAAGACGGTATCATTTCTTCAAGCTCCACTGCCAGATCAACATCTCCTAGATCAGCGCCTCTTCAAGCAGCCCACTCCAGAACCTCTGCCTGCCCGCCTGCCCACAGCTTGCTTCAGGATAGCAGCCAATCCAGAGTTGATTCAGACATCTCTCTCCTATAACCTTTCCTTAAGTTATTTGTGTACGGACACCAAACCGGCTCAATGACTTTTTCCTTAAGTTATTTGTTTACGGACACCAAACCGGCTCAAATGGCTTATCCTTGCTTACTGTCTATCCTCAACAGATTGTTGTTCTGAGGCCCGAAAACCACCCAACAGTCTGTTGAAAAACCATCTTATGTTTGAGTCTTCTCGAGAATACCGCTGGGGGTCGTGAGCACCGCTTCACCCTTCCTCAATCTTACCTTCCAAAACCCAATCCCTGCACTTTGCTGTTCTAAGGCCCGCAAACCATCCAACAAAGTGCATCCTACCTACTGTCTTTCCGACAGAGTGTTGTTCTGAGGCCTGCAAACCACCCAACACTCTGTCATAATTGTGTATTAATATATACTAATAAGTTGTTTTTCTCTTTCAGCTTCTTCCCTCTTCCTCACAGCCTGCGAAGCCCACCCAGGACCGCAACCTGTCCACAGCTCGCTCCAGGATAGCTGCTAATCCAGAGTTGGCCCAGACATCCCACCCAGGACCGCAGCCCGTCCACAGCTCGCTCCAGGATAGCAGCTAATCCAGAGTTGGCTCAGACATCTATCTCCTATTACCTTTCCTTAAGTCATTTGTTTACGGACACCAAACCGGCTCAATGACTTTTTCCTTAAGTTATTTGTTTACGGACACCAAACCGGCTCAAATGGCTTATCCTTCCTTACTGTCTATCCTCAACAGATTGTTGTTCTGAGGCCCGAAAACCACCCAACAGTCTGTTGAAAAGCCACCTTATGTTTGAGTCTTCTCGAGAATACCGCTGAGGTCGTCAGCACCGCTTCACCCTTCCTCAATCTTACCTTCCAAAACCCAATCCCTGCACTTTGCTGTTCTAAGGCCCGCAAACCATCCAACAAAGTGCATCCTACCTACTGTCTTTCCGGCAGAGTGTTGTTCTGAGGCCTGCAAACCACCCAACACTCTGTCATAATAGTGTATTAATATACTAATCAGTTGTTTTCTCTTTCAGCTTCTTCTTGGGTATTAATATACTAATTTGTTATGTCTTCTTTTTCAGCGCCTTACATTATTCTTTACTCTTAACTTATATATAGTTAGTGCATGCTTGCTTTAGTAGATATATTGCATGTTTTGGTGTAGCATCTAAGTAGTCTGGATATATTGCATGTTTTTGGTTTAGCATCTAAGTAGTCTGGTGGAGCACACATACAAACAGCACACCTTTTTTTATTTTTTTTATAAACATCTACATGTATATGATTATTCATATACAAACACTGATGCTTAAGATTCAATAGTACCCAATTGTGCGGTTGAGGATCTAAGGCATCAGAACATATTTTACAACACTTGAAGATTGTAAAAGCTAACGGAAGGCTTGTTGTATTGTTATTCAGCATCGGTTTATTACCCGTGCTGGAGAATAATATTTCGGCTAACCGTTATCTCTTACCACCTTCATAAAACAACCTTACATTATAATTTTTTTCTTTTTGGTGGAGCACACATACAAACAGCACACCTTTTTTTATTTTTTTATAATCATCTACATGTATATGATTATTCATATACAAAACACTGATGCTTAAGATTCAATAGTACCCAATTGTGCGGTTGAGGATCTAAGGCATCAGAACATATTTACAACACTTGAAGATTGTAAAAGCTAACGGAAAGCTTGTTATGCAGCATTGGTTTATTGCCCGTGCTGGATAATAATATTTTGGCTAACCGTTATCTCTTAATACCTTCATAAAACAACCTTACATTATATATTTTTTTTTTATAAGATTTGGATGACCTTGACCTACATTTTGGACTTGTAATTTCACGTTACTTGCTGCTCTCTGTGTTAAACAAGCTGTTGAATCTTTATCTAGTTTGTCTATATGTACACTAAAAAATAAAAGAACTTAAACCCTCCTCATATGTATATTCTATATAAAGCGGTAAAAATCTTAGATTTAGTAATTTTTAACTACCTGTTAGTTTCAATGGTTGCTACCATCGTTATTATTCGTGTAATGAATGTATACGAGGATAGGAAGCCTCTCTTAGAAGACTTGTGGGTGCTGAAAGCAAAATACCCTACAATGGAAGTAGAGTACGATGGCGACGGTAATGAATGCCATCGATTCACTCAGCGCTTTCACGAAGTGTATATGAAAAACCCTTGGGTAAACGATAGTTGTAAAAAGGTGTTTGTTCAAGTAATTATAAACCCTTAACCCCCCCCCCCTTAGGAAAACGTTGTCAAATTACAATCATAGCTATCAAACTTATAACACAATGTTATTGCTTAACAATATGTTTAGTAACCTAGATGTCTGATTGGTTGGTCTGCATATATAAGAACAGGCTTCTGATTGGTTGGTTTGCGTATGTAAGAACAGGCTTCTGATTGGTTGGTTTGCGTATGTAAGAACAGGCTTCTGATTGGTTGGTTTGCGTATATAAGAACTTGCAAGTGGTGCTAACAATCATTTCTGCTCCAGACATAGTCGAATAAACAAGTGGAATGCATGTTTGCGGTGTTTGTCGTGAGCAATTTGAGGATGAAATTTTGCTATTGTGTCATCATGAGCTGTTTCACAAGAATGAAGAGGAAGAGCATCCTCCAGCTAGAGCAAGCGTTATTATGTATGCTCCACCACGAGACCTGAAAGTAGAGATTTTGGCAGAAGCTTTACAAAGATCTGCGGTAAGACATTTTAAAATAAAGAACTCTAAAAGTTACAATTTGGAAGAATTCTTATCCAAAACAAAAATGTTGATCATAGATACATTAGCAACAGAATTTCGAAGATTAAACTTTGTTAAATTTGGGTTGATTCTAGACGCTATATTTACTAATACCACAAATGAAGTATCGCCAAGAGGATTTATTACTAAAAATCAAACCATTATAGCAACAACAAACCTGGAAGATGTTGTGGATGACTTGTGTCAAGAACTAAAAACCAAACTTATTGAACATGAGGGAAGAGGATCTGGCTGGAGTTTATTGCATATAGATGGCTTGGATATAAGAGTGCACAAACACGGGTATGGTGATAGAGGTAGTAGCTACATAGAGCTTCCAGAAAAGATTTCTAACACTAAAGCATGCATAAATGTACAAAATGAGGATAATGAATGCTTTAGGTATGCAATGTTGGTTAAGTTTATAGAAGATAAAAACATTTGTAGACCTAACGCTAAATACAATCAATTAAGAAAAAAGTACAACTTTAACGGTATGACGTATCCTGTTTCTTTATCAGATGTTAAGAGGTTTCAAAAACAAAATCCTGCAACATCTGTAAATGTTTTTGGCTTAGATAATTCAAATAATGTATACCCTCTCCAATTAGCACAATTTGAAAGAACTGATCACACCGATCTGCTTCTCATAAAAGATGGAGATGTTTCTCATTTTGTATACATCAAGGATTTTAATGCTTTAGTTGCTAGACAAGTGTCGAAAGGCGAACATCGAATAACTGTATGTAAAAGATGTTTCTGCTTCTCAAGAGGATCTCTGCGAGGAAATCAATCAACATGGCTGCAAGAACATCAACTTCTTTGCAGTCAGAAGGAAGTCGCGCGAATATGTTTACCACCTCCAAGTCGTTGCAAAGTTGAATTTACAAAAGTTTGTCAGCAGTATCAAATACCTATTGTTGTGTATGCAGATTTCGAATCTTCACTTCTTCCTTTGGATATCGCTAATGCAGATCCAACTAGGCGAACCAAATATCAAATTCATCAACCAAACTCATACTGCATTTTAATAAAATCAACATTGAGTGAAAACCATTTACAGCTTTATGGTTTAACATCAATACCTCAAGTGTACAGAGGCGACAATGCTGCTGAACTGTTTGTAGATAAACTGTATGATATTGCAAACAAAGTGGAGGTATTGTACTCCCGTATTAAACCCATGCTCCCGCTAACAGATCTTCAAATGAGAGAGCACGCTTCTGCAACACAATGCTACCTGTGTGATGGTTGTTTTTCCTCTAATAATAACAAGGTACGCGACCATGATCACTTAACAGGCTTGTACCGCGGAGCTGCATGCAACCGATGTTACATTAATTACAAACTACCTCGCTTTATACCTGTTATTCTTCATAATTTGAGCGGGTATGATTCACATTTTATAGTTCCCCAGTTGGGAAGAGATAATGGCAGTATCGATGTACTAGCAACCAGCATTGAAAAATTTATTAGTTTTTCTAAAAAAGTAAATAAAATCAAATTGAGATTTGTTGACTCTCTACGATTCATGCTTTCTAGCCTAAGCAAATTAGTTGATAACTTAAAGAAAGAAGATCTAATTGAAACATCTAAGATTGTAGCTGCTGACAAGATGGATTTAGTGCTAAGGAAAGGAGTTTTCCCATACGATTACATAGACAGCTTAAGAAGATTTGAAGAAACCTCGTTACCACCTATAGAATCATTTTACAGTAAACTGAATGAAGAATGCATAACTCTTGAAGATTACCAACACGCCTGCAAGGTTTGGAAAGAACTAGGCATGAAGACCTTAGGGGATTACAGCGACTTCTATGTGAAGCTTGATGTAACACTTCTCTGCGATGTGATGGAGGAATTTCGTAATACTTGTATGGAAGCATACGGTTTGGATCCATTACACTCATACACCTCTCCAGGTTTAACTTGGCAGGCTATGTTAAAAGAGACCAAATGCAAACTGGATTTATTAAATGATATTGATATGGTATTGATGGTGGAATCTGGAGTTAGAGGAGGATTGACCCAAAGCGTTACAAGACATGTTAAGGCGAATAACAAGCATGTGCCTGATTATGATTGTAACAAAGACTCTTTATATATAGGATACTTTGATGCCAACAATTTGTACGGGTGGGCAATGAATAACCCGCTACCTCACGGTAATTTTGCATGGGTGAACCCTGAAACTCTTAAGGACATATCAAGTATTCCAAAACTTGGTGAAATCGGATACATCCTAGAGTGTGATTTTGAATACCCCGAACAAATACACGACCACCATTACGATCTCCCTCTACTCGCTAGGTCAGAAGTTCCTCCTGAAGGTAAACACCCTAAATTAATGATGACTCTTAAACATAAAGAGAGATATGTTGCCCACTTTTGGATAGTGCAACAAGCATTAGAGTTAGGTCTTCGAATTACAAAAATTCATAGAGCTATTCAATTTTCTCAATCATGCTGGTTAAAACCCTATATTGAGTCAAATACAAAACGCAGAGCTGCTGCTACATCCGAATTTCAAAAGGACTTTTTTAAACTAATGAATAACTCGATTTTTGGAAAAACCTTAGAAAACAAGCGAAAACATAAAAATGTTAAGCTAATTTGTGATGCATCAAAATTGGAAGATTTAGTCAAGCAACCAAATTTTAAAACATCTATAATAATTAATCAAAATCTAGTTGCTGTTGCCATGAACCCTGCAAAGATAGTTATGGACAGACCTTTGTATGTAGGTATGTCCATCTTAGACATTTCCAAGACCCACATGTACGATTTCCACTACAATAAAATGGTCCGCTTTTATGGTCGAGATAGAATCGGAATATCATACATGGATACCGACGCATTTATATATTGGATAAAAACAATCGATATGTATGAAGACCTTAAAACATTTCCCCACAATAATGATTTTGATTTTTCCGAGTACCCTATCACTCACCCAACTTACGATGGTGGTATAAATAAAAAGGTTCTAGGAAAGTTTAAAGATGAGACCAACAGTGTACCAATACATGAAATCGTGGCATTAATGTCAAAAGTATATGCAATAGAAACTAGCGATACAAGTAATATTATCAAAAAAGCAAAAGGTGTTAAAAAAATATTTCTAAAAAAGAAACTGCAGTTTGAAAACTACAAGAAGTGTCTTTTTGAAGGTGAAGAAGTAATTGCAACGTTTAACACCATACGAAGTTTTAATCATCAGTTATGCAGCGTAACCGAAAGGAAGAAGGCTCTGACAGCCAACGATAAAAAACGACACATTCTTGAAGACAAAGTGCACACGCTACCTTTTGGACACTACTCACTCAACAGAATAGATGATTGAAATGTCTTTTACCAGCATTATTGAATAGCAAAAAAAGCCCTTTTAAGGGCAAAAAAATTATTAGATTTTAAATGACCTTGACCCGATTTTAAGCGTAGCATATGTTAAAAGCTGTATTTAAATATTATTACACTGCAAGGTTTAAACAGTGATGATTGAATACTGTTAGAGGTTGCTTTGTATACCAAGATGACTCTTAAAAGTGAGGTTATTAACGAGCTGCACAAACCAGCTAGAATAAACTTTCCTAGGAGGAATACTATCCTAAAAGGAGTAAATGATTTGTATCAAGCAGATTTGATAGAGGTACAACCTTATAGCAGATTTAATAAAGGATTCCGTTACATTTTAACATTTATAAACTGTTTTACAAAAGTTGCCGATGCAGCTCCTTTAAAAGATAAAACAGGTAAAAGCGTTGCTGCAGCAATGGAAAGAATATTAAAAAGAGGGGGACATATAGTAAAACATTTACAAACTGATGATGGTAAGGAATATTTTAACAAAGTCTTTACGGATATGATGAAGAAATATAACATAAACCATTACTCAACAAAAAGTGAAAAGAAAGCAGCTATTATTGAAAGGTTTAACCGAACCCTAAAGGGAGCTATGTATAAAATGTTTTTAGTTAGAGGTAAGCATGTTTGGCATGATGTGTTGACAAAGTTAATTAGCGACTACAATAACACCTTCCACAGAACTATAGGAATGAAACCAGTTGAAGTAAGTAAGGAAAATGAAGAAGTATTAAAAATTATTAAAAAGAACACCAAACCTAAGGACGATAAAAGAAAACCAAAAACTTACAATGTCGGAGATAAAGTACGCATAAGTAAGTATAAAGGTGTTTTCGATAAAAAGTATTTACCAAATTGGACGAATGAAGTCTTTACAATCCATCGAGTACAACCAACACATCCGGAAACATATATTTTAAAGGATAATAAAGGAGAGATTTTAGAAGGAGGTTTCTACGGTCATGAATTGTTAAAGTCTTTTGTTGGTGATGTTTACTTAGTAGAAAAGGTACTGAAAAGGAAGAAGGATAAGCTGTTAGTGCGATGGCTGGGGTTTAATAAAAGTCAGGATTCTTGGACTGATAAAAAGGATTTGGTTTAGGTTAAACACAGCAGTGTAATCAGAAACCTTGAATACGATGGAGATAGTTCAATTTGAGGAACATTTCAATGTAAATAACATAGATAATCTAACAGTAGACAAAGTTACTACCATAGTGGGAAAGCACGGTCCATTGCTGCCTGATACTGTTAGATGTTTAGTCACTGGACCATCCAATTGCGGAAAAACTAATGTTGTATTTAACCTCATCACAAATCCAAACGGATTAAGGTTTAACAACTTATATATTTTTAGCAAGTCCTTGCAACAACCAAAGTATCAATTGTTGCGCAAAATACTTTCTGAAATACCTGATGTAAGTATGTATGAATACGATAGTAACGAAAAAATAATGCAACCATCTCAAGCTAAACCTTATTCAATCTTTATATTTGATGATGTGTCTTGTGAAAACCATGATACAATTAGAAGCTATTTCTCAATGGGGAGACACAATAAAATAGATTGTATTTACATAGGTCAAACATACAGTAAGATACCTAAACAGCTTATACGCGATAATGTCAACCTTTTGATATTGTTCAAACAAGATGATACAAATCTGAAGCATGTATATAACGACCACGTTGGTGCAGACATGATTTATAACAAGTTCAAAGAGTTATGTGGAAGAGCGTGGGAAGATATTTACGGATTTGTTGTGATAGATAAAGATCGTGAACTTAAAAGTGGACGATATCACATAGGGTTTGATAAGTATGCAATATTACAATAATCTTTGATAAAATTGTTCTCATTTACTACCGTTTACTCCTACTGTTAACATGGATGAGCAAGAAAGACTGTTAAAAGAGATAAATGCGCTAAGTGATTCTATTCGCCAGAAAAACAGAGCTTTGAGAATGGGTATAAGTGAGAGGGAGAAATATTTGGAAACAACCTTTAAACCAGTGATCCAGCCCCTTAAGGAACTAGTTCAAGGAGTAAGTCAAGCAAATCCTCCTACAGATGGTGATTTAATATTACCAGTACCAAAGTATGAAAAGTATGAGAGTGATGAAATTAAAAATGAAGAATCTGAAACAACCGATGAGGATAGGGATCAGAGCGTGATAGATGAAGAAGAAGATGCCTTAACAGACCCTACTGAGGTAACTAAAAGAGCAGACGATAGCGAACAAACAGAAGAAGAAGGGGAAGAAAGCGATATTCCTCCTTCCAACATTAGCAAGTTAGGATTAGATATAGCATTAACAGGTGTTCTAGGAAGAAAATATTTACTGAAAATGCTGCATTCAACACCTGTAACAAAAAAATATCATGTCTATGGTGCTCGACTTGATGAGGATGGTTTAAAGATAGGAAATAAAAACTTAAACGTCGATGAAAAAGATAACATATTGATTGGGGAAAAGAAATACAAAGGAACTAAAGGTTTATTTGAATTAATATTTAAATCCAAGCCAGAGAACTATACAAGAACAGATTTAAATACATTTAGAGAAATTTGTCAACATACTAATGCACATCGTAAATCTTACGCTCCAGACGCTCCTTTACATAAAAATGTATCTTTAAAGTATAAAAATATAATATCTCAACTATTTTTACCCAGACGTAGTCAGTTAAAACGAAAAGCAACTTCTACTGAAAAAGTGAATATTCCCTCTAAAAGAAATAAAACTGGTGAAGGTTTATTGAAAAATGTTTATAGTACAAACATTATTTACTACAACAATATAAACAAACTGGTAACACGTATGAGATTATTGTACGAAGCGATGGAAGCTGGCCATACGGGTCTCGATAACGAATGGGTGGCATTAACTGCAGAACTTAGGAATAAAGGTGTTATAGAATAACAAATATATATTAAGAGTATTTTTTATATGCACTGTCAGTACTCTGCTATAAATAGACATGAGAAGACGATCAAGGATTAGTCGTGATATACATCTCGTTAGAAAAGGTGGAGGAGTAGTATCTTCAACTTTATCCCGTATATTTAATCCTTTGAAAAATATACCTGTTGGAGCAATTGTCAACACTGCGATAGACGCACTACCCATAGAGCTTCATCTTCCAGGAGGTTATCAATACTGCGGACCAGGAACAAAACTACAAAAAAGACTAGCCCGAGGAGATACCGGAATAAATAAATTGGATCAAGCGTGCAGAGAACACGATATAGCATACTCAAAGTTTAACGATTCTGCTAATAGAACAGTGGCAGACAAAATCCTAACAGAAAAAGCTTGGAATAGAGTGAAATCAATAGACGCTAGTGTTGGTGAAAGAGCAGCAGCTTTAGCGGTGGCAGCAGCTATGAAAGGGAAAACATCGTTTGGTGGTGGTAAAAAGAAAAGTAGAAAGCGGTCGCAGAAATCTGTTGGTGGTGCTTTAAGCAGGGGAAAGAAAAGGAACGCTAAGAAGAGGAACAGTAGGAAGACTTCAATATGGTCCATGTTAAAAAAGGGAAACGGTCTTTATTTAAAACCATACCGTGTGTACTAAACAATAAGGAAAAGCTAATATTACCAAATCAAGCGTTAAGTAATAAAGCCTTACTACAGTATGCAGCTTGTTTAAAAATACCATTCTTTAGAGGTGTTTTTATGAAAGACAACCTACCACGAGATATTAAAGTTAATGAAACCGGTGTTGTCAATCTTGATAATAGTGAAGGACCTGGAACCCATTGGGTATGTTACAAAAAACTTGGTAAGACTGTATTCTACTATGACAGTTTTGGAAACCTCCCACCTCCGAAAGAACTTGTACATTACTTTAACCCCGCTGATCATATATACTACAATTACACAAGACAACAACCGTCAGATACATCTATTTGTGGACATTTATGTTTAGAGTTCTTAGCTACAAGTGTTAGTCAGCTTTAAGATGTCTTCGTATACAGTGTCCTTTACAGGGAATTCATCAACATTGCGCAGTGTACTTTTTCCTGCGTTAAGATTGCAAAAAGGTAAATTGTGGGAAGCAGCACTGCTGGATTTTACAACGTACAACTCTATTCCAAACATAACAGAAAACGTTAATAATAAACTTCATTACTCTAAAAGTGTTGACAACAATGGAAAGGTAATGAAACTTGAAGAATTGCAATTACCAACAGGTTCATATGAGATAGATGATATAAATAAAATGTTACAAGAAAAGCTTGGTAAAGAAAACATTTCAATTACAGGCAACAACAACACTTTAAAAACTGAGATAAAATCCAAATATTTTATAGATTTTAGCAAGGAACATTCAATTGGCGGTTTATTAGGTTTTCCTAAATCAACGCCAATGCTAAAACCGAATGAGCGGTACACCGGTGAAAACACTGTGAATATTCTAAAGGTAAACGCTATCAATGTTGTATGCAATATTGTACAAGGATCATACAAAAATGGAGAAAATAGTCACATATTGCATACTTTCTACCCATCCGTTCCACCAGGTTTTAAAATTATTGAGAAACCTAATAATCTCGTGTACTTGCCGCTGAACACCAGTTACGTCTCAGACATCGTCCTGGACATAGTGGATCAAGACGGAAACGCTATTGACTTTAGAGAAGAGACTATTACTGTCAGGATTCATTTAAAAGTAAACGTGTAAAAATAATTAAATGGGATTATCTTTTAAAAAGACGGGATCAAGTATTAATAGAGCCAGTAGCTCATTGACAGCTGACGAGTTAACAAGTGATAATCGTCAATTTCTTGAAGATTTAGGATTTAAAATAAAAGACTATGGATATTCTGGATATAACCCACGGTCCAACATTCGACGAGAGCCTTTGGGAGAAGGAGTATCATACACACAACCCTTACGCTTCATCGAAATTAAACAATAATGATGAAATTCGTATCCCTATTCAGCAACAAGACATCTACACTCTACCATCAGAGAGCTATCTCTATGTCGAAGGGAAAATTACCAAGAAGGATGGAATAACGACTGGAAGTACTGTACCTTTTATCAATAATCCTATAGCCTATTTGTTTGATGAAATCAGGTATGAATTATCAGGTGTTACTGTTGACTCTACTAAAAAAGTTGGTATTGCCACAACATTGAAAGGATTAACATCTATAGCTCCGAATGAAAGCTGCTTTCTGCAAGTAGCAGGATGGATTGCACCGAAAAAGGAAAGTATTGCGCCAAACAGTGATGGGAGTTTTGATTTTCATATACCACTAAAACTTCTGCTAGGTTTTGCTGAAGACTACAAACGAATAATCATCAACGTTAAACAAGAATTAGTGCTTTTACGCGCACCAAACGATAAAGATGCAATTGTAGCCCCTGCAGGCGCTACCAATGACAACTTAGAATGGAGCTTAACCCTACAGAAAGTTGTATGGAGAGTACCGCACCTAAGACTATCAGATACTCATAGAATTACTTTGCTAAAACAGCTGAAGGCGGATCGTGACATTGTTCTACCTTTCAGAAGTTGGGAATTGCATGAATATCCAATTCTCCCTGCAACGCAACGACACTCATGGACTGTAAAGACATCAACTCATTTAGAAAAGCCTAGATATGTAATATTTGGCATGCAAACTAATCGAAGAAACAACATCACAGCTAACGCAGGACAATTTGATCATTGCAAGTTGACAAATTGTAAACTGTTTTTAAATTCACAATTTTTCCCATATGACAACTTACACATTTCCTTTGATAAGAAGAGATATAGTGTGTTGTATGAAATGTACGCACGGTTCCAGAACTCATATTATGGTAAAGTAAACACTCCTCTGTTGTCTCCTGAAGAATTCAATTCCATAGCGCCTATTGAAGTCATAGATTGTTCTAAACAAAATGAATCTGTAAAATCGTCTAGTGTTGATATAAAGTTAGAACTTGAGTTTGAAGCCAATGTCCCGAACAATACAAGTGCGTACTGTTTGATTCTACATGACAAGATCGTGACATATACGCCTTTAACAGGAGTTGTTAAAATGGTATTGTAGGAAAAGATTTAAAATTGTTCTTTATTCTCTAAAGAGGGTATAAATAGCTGAACTGTGCACACATTTTTAGTTAGTCACGAGCTGTGATAGAGACAACACTGCACATCCACCATGAGTGATACTTCAGAGACACCATTATTGGATAATGGAATGGAAGAGTCGACAACCGTTGAAGCAGAGGAGCAAAACGCAAAGGTTATAAACAAGAAGAAAAGGAAGATTGAACATGAAGCTCCGATTACGCTTTTAGCAGAAGTTTTTCTCCGTGTTATGTACCCTATATCGACTTGTATGAGTAAATGTTTATCTGCAGGTCTTGTTAAGTCTTTGGGATATTTACCTACTGTTATCTTACACCATGGACCAAAATCTGTCCAGTTTTCAGAGACGGCTTGGGACTCATTTGTTAAACATTTACACCTAATTGAATGCTATTTAGCCAACAATATAATCGGGCGAAAAACTAATGTAAGATTGTTGGATAGTGACATTGAGATTGATGTTGTTAAGCAACGTGGAGACCAGCAAGTACGAATAAGAAACTTAAGCAAACACGAAGATAAACTACAATTAACGCAGCAAGAATTCTTTATTTTAAATGCCATTGCTTCACCTGTAACCAGATATGTAAAGCAATTAGCATTTTCAGAACCAATTCTTCAAGATTATTTAATACATACAATGGAAACACAACCTGATGTACCTATACTCTATATTCCTATCGACACATCCATCTTTAACAGAATCCCTTACGAAGTTGAAGTGTGGCGAGGTTTAAGAGATTATATAACTAAGCCTGACAAACAAGACCCGCAGAATGAACATATGTATTCAAAGGAGAACCTTTCAGAGTAAAGTGTCATACTTGTATCTGTGGGAGTAGGCCTATCTGGGGATGGTGCCCACGTTAAATAAACACCAACGCGCCGGGAACTGTACGGCATGATATAAAACGTATCTACCGTGGTGCGGAAACCAGTTCACTTTGTTGTTACAATGAGTAACAATATACACTCAGCTTCAGTTAGATTCAGCGAAAATGTTCACATTATTAAGGAGAACCCTTGTGTGGTAGAATTCCAGGCTTTTATAGGAGATGATAAAAAGTATATTATCAAAGAGTTGGTTTTTATTGATATAAATAATGGAGTTGACTATATATTTTTATTTAAACCGCCATTTGACTTCAAAACATTAAGTAAAAGAGCGAAGATTACAAACAGATGGTTAACAAATAATTATCATCACATCAAATGGGAAGAAGGTTTTAGCGATTATGACACCCTAGATAACATTATGTACCACTTCTGTTCAAAGTTTAAAACATTTTATACCACAGGAGCAGAAAAGCGTAATTGGATTCAATTGTTTACGTCTGGAAATGTTTATAATACAGCTATTGATAAAGCTTTTAAACTACATAGAGATATAGCATGTATTTCCGTTCAAAACCATGCACATATGTATGTCAATTGTGCGTTGAAGAAAGCTAAGCGTTTGGTGGGGTTTTTACAAGATCCGTTAGATTGTTGCAGTGGTGGGGATATTGGAGGGTATATATACACCACAACACCACTGACAATGCATCAGTATTACTCTGACTTTACAGAGGAAACATCTACATCAGCTTCAGATGGCATCTCCACAGTACCTTCAAACGTTGGTTGAGCAATTCAATGCTCAATCCAAATCTTCGGTGCTGCTAACGAAAAGGTGCTCAGAACTCAAAGAGCACAAGCACTACATCATTCACCACATTAGAAAGATTGATACAGCTGTCGGTGACGCAGTATTAGTTGCATTAAGTGATGCACCATACGTTCCAGGTGATGAACCCAAGTTTCAAGTCTTCCTACCAAAACGCTTTGTACATCTACTGCAGAATGAAGACGTGAGGAATATTCAGCCAGGAGCGCTCTATCTCATCTCCCATGGTGTGAGTGGGAACAATTCTACAGAACTCTCTCTTCACCTTTCATCATCTAGTCAATAGTTATAAGACTTTTGTATTTTTTAGTGATAAGACATGATTGTAATTGTGGAAATAAACTTTACTTTTTTAAAAACTCGTTTGGGTGACCTTGACCTACTTTCTGTCTTGTATAAAACAGCTTGTTCCAATAGAAAGATTGTAGTGTCAGTATGAGTGTGGACAAGTTTGGTCGATTTGATCAGAGTGTAGCAAAGACCCAGTCTGAGGCCCATAACGCAGTAAATGCCGCTTATGTGCAAAAGAATTGTCTATCATTATCAGATGTAAACGATCATTATGATGCTAAAAACAGAACTATTAGAAATGTTTCCACACCCCTTCTACAGAGTGATGCAGCAAATATGCAATTTGTACGGAATTATAGTTTAAAAAGGACTTCTGACATGCAATTTTCAGCTAATAACAAATTTATAAGAGAGTTGCGTGATCCAGTCTTAAATTCTGATGCTGCAACTATGGGTTTTGTTAAAAGGTCGTCCTTAAAAAGGACTCATCCTGATGGAGATATTGATATAGAAGGGAAATTGCTTAGAAACCTTGGTAATCCTGTTTTACCTACAGATGCTGTTAATATGAAATATGTATTATTAAACACTCCAAGACAGCATATTGACCATTGGACGTTTGATAATAAAAAATTGAGCAATGTCCAAGACCCTACTTATGACGGGGAAGCTGTCAATTTACGATCACTAAAGCAGTTAGGTTTAATCAGAACATTTGAAGCTAAGAGTCATTATGATGCTAAAGATTATAGAATTGTTCATGTAGGTAATTCCAAAGATGATAATGACGCCGTTAATGTAAAGGTGTTAAAAGATTATGTTGCAAGTTATATCACGCATCATGAGGGACAATTGGAACGGTTATCTTCAGCAATATTTGATTATATTCATCGATCTTCAGGGAAGTCTGCTGAGCTAGGTATAACAAACACAAACTATTTGGATTGGGATAAAATACTTAATAAAAAGATATTGGAAGAAGATGAGTCAGAAGACCACATAAGGCAAAAAGACCGCATGACGTCACTCCATCACTTTGAGGTATAAAAGGAAGTGCACGTTCATTTTACAATCATTCCATTTTCTACATTCAACTGTGTCGGTCACATACTACAAAACCAAAAATGAATACCAACATGGTGATGATTATGTTTGAATTACGGTTCTGCAAAGGCACCTGGTCTCCACAGTGTAAAAGTGTTCTTAACATGATGGCTGAGTTAGCCCAGAACATTGAGGACAGGAAGAAACGCTTTAAGTGTACTGAGGTGACCATCTCTAGATATGGTGTACATTTTATTGAATGTCTTTGGGCAAATCCCGATACAAATGTAGGCCCTGATTGCTGCGTTTGCAGCCGCATAAAATATGATGAATACAAATTTGTTAAATTGTTTGAAAGACTTGGCCCCAGTGAATGCGGAGAAGATTTGTATAGACGATTGATTGGATATATAAAAGGTGATGACTCAGAAGTTGAGAAGAAAAAGGATGAAGAACCAGTGGTACGAGTAAAGCAATTATGGATGAGATCTGTGGAATGACAGGGGGCTTATAGTATATTTATGACGAGGATTTTAGACTTTAGACGAAATTTAACACGCTAGGAGGATTAATGCAACCCCCACCACATGATGTTACCCCCACCATGATTTTTTCTCTTATATATTACAGTTCGCTGCTTTCTAACATCACTTGCACGCCAGCAGTCGAAGCAATCACATTCAATATGAACACAAATATGGAGCCGAAGTTGCTTAACGTAAGGTTAGCAAAATCTTCTTGGAGTTCTGAGGCACTGGTAAAGTTGATTGCTCTGGAGGACTTGTATAATGCAGTACTGAGGCAGGTGATGGGAAGTGAAGAAGTTGCAAGCTCTACAGCGGACTTCGGGGTTGATGTACTCAAAGACGACTCAGACAAGGAGAACACATCACCCAGATCCTGAGCCAGCACTAAGTAGTTTATTACTGTAGGTTTAGTCTGTAAGATGTACATATTGTAAAAATTTGTAATATTTTAAATAAAGTAAAAGAAAAAGGCTTCTTGGACAGAACGGTCGTTCTGTCCAAGAAGCCTTTTTCAAAAAACACACAAATGACCTTGACCCACAAATTATCCCTGTGACGTAATAACCTACGTCACCATGACGTCATTGTGACGTCACCGTGACGTCACAAAACTCACCTGTCAAACCATTTGATTTATGTGAGCCAGCACCGGCAAATTACACTACTTGTATCGTCCCGGTAGTGAATCATCGAATCTCGATTAGTGGCAGTTTTATCGTTCAACATTAAAATAGTTCGTCTCCATAAATCCCCGTTATATCTGTATCTGGAGACATAATATTTTTTAGTTCAACAAGAAGATAAAATTATGTCTAGGAACAGAAATGTTGAAGCTTGCTGAATGTTATAATCGTTCTACACGTAGTTTTATAATATATAAGCTATTTCTACTACTTTGTAATTGGCTAAATATTATAATGAGTATGAAAAAACTGGCTCCGATATTATCAGAGTAAATGAGTACATCCGTTCTCAGAGTATTTTTAGTAAGTTAGGAAAAATAGAACGACATGTTTACCCTAACCAAAATGTTGACGTTTCTTAAAGACGTAAGATATGAGGATAACGAAGATTCTTTGGTATTATTTTTAAGCAAATATTGTTATCAAACCTTGACAGATAAAAGTCCGAGGGCTTAAAATGAGTAATACTGAAAATCATTAAACTTGCAAATCATATCGTAGAGTCGATTTCCAACGTCGGTGTTTATTCGTGGCCTGACTACAGCAAAACTCAGTCACTTTTATGGGAGAGACGATAAGACAGAAAATATTGTCCACTTTGCAACTTTTACCTACAGTTCTGACAAAACCGGATGAAGATTAATACGCTGAATTTACCGCACATTCAATTTGCGAGTAACGTTTTAAAATAATTTATTGATTAATATGTTTATTGTGTAGATGGAGTGTGAAAGGTTCTACTATGAATTCTAAGAAAATAGATTTAACAAGTCTAAAATAAATTCATTATTCTTCACCTTATGAAGTTAGCACTTTTAGTGATTAATAAAACTGTAGTTCAGGAGTGTTACTAATTAGTGGTTCAGGAGTGTTACTAATCAGTGGTTCAGGAGTGTTACTAATCAGTGGTTCAGGAGTGTTACTAATCAGTGGTTCAGGAGTGTTACTAATTAGTGGTTCAGGAGTGTTACTAATTAGTGGTTCAGGAGTGTTACTAATCAGTGGTTCAGGAGTGTTACTAATTAGTGGTTCAGGAGTGTTACTAATTAGTGGTTCAGGAGTGTTACTAATCAGTGGTTCAGGAGTGTTACTAATTAGTGGTTCAGGAGTGTTACTAATCAGTGGTTCAGGAGTGTTACTAATTAGTGGTTCAGGAGTGTTACTAATCAGTGGTTCAGGAGTGTTACTAATCAGTGGTTCAGGAATGGTACTAATTAGTGGTTCAGGAGTGTTACTAATCAGTGGTTAAGGAGTGTTAGTAATTAGTGGTTCAGAAGTGTTACTAATTAGTGGTTCAGGAGTGTTACTAATCAGTTGTTCAGGAGTGTTACTAATCAGTTGTTCAGGAGTGTTAATAATTAGTGATTCAGGAGTTACTAATTAGTGGTTCAGAAGTGATACTAATTAGTGGTTCAGAAGTTTTACTAATTAGTGGTTCAGGAGTGTTACTAATTAGTGGTTCAGAAGTGTTACTAATTAGTGGTTCAGGAGTGTTACTAATTAGTGGTTCAGAAGTGTTACTAATTAGTGGTTCAGGAGTGTTACTAATTAGTGGTTCAGGAGTGTTACTAATCAGTGGTTCAGGAGTGTTACTAATCAGTGGTTCAGGAGTGTTACTAATCAGTGGTTCAGGAGTGTTACTAATCAGTGGTTCAGGAGTGTTACTATTTAGTGGTTCAGGAGTGTTACTAATTAGTGGTTCAGGAGTGTTACTATTTAGTGGTTCAGGAGTGTTACTATTTAGTGGTTCAGGAGTGTTACTATTTAGTGGTTCAGGAGTGTTACTAATCAGTGGTTCAGGAGTGTTACTAATTAGTGGTTCAGGAGTGTTACTAATTAGTGGTTCAGAAGTGTTACTAATTAGTGGTTCAGGAGTGTTACTAATCAGTGGTTCAGGAGTGTTACTAATTAGTGGTTCAGGAGTGTTACTAATCAGTGGTTCAGGAGTGTTACTAATCAGTGGTTCAGGAGTGTTACTAATTAGTGGTTCAGGAGTGTTACTAATCAGTGGTTCAGGAGTGTTACTAAACAGTGGTTCAGGAGTGTTACTAATCAGTGGTTCAGGAGTGTTACTAATTAGTGGTTCAGGAGTGTTACTAATCAGTGGTTCAGGAGTGTTACTAAACAGTAGTTCAAGAGTGTTACTAATCAGTGGTTCAGAAGTGTTACTAATTAGTGGTTCAGGAGTGTTACTAATCAGTGGTTCAGGAGTGTTACTAATCAGTGGTTCAGAAATGTTACTAATTAGTGGTTCAGGAGTGTTACTAATCAGTGGTTCAGGAGTGTTACTAATCAGTGGTTCAGAAGTGTTACTAATTAGTGGTTCAGGAGTGTTACTAAACAGTAGTTCAAGAGTGTTACTAATCAGTGGTTCAGAAGTGTTACTAATTAGTGGTTCAGGAGTGTTACTAAACAGTAGTTCAAGAGTGTTACTAATCAGTGGTTCAGAAGTGTTACTAATTAGTGGTTCAGGAGTGTTACTAAACAGTAGTTCAAGAGTGTTACTAATCAGTGGTTCAGAAGTGTTACTAATTAGTGGTTCAGGAGTGTTACTAATCAGTGGTTCAGGAGTGTTACTAATCAGTGGTTCAGAAATGTTACTAATTAGTGGTTCAGGAGTGTTACTAATCAGTGGTTCAGGAGTGTTACTAATCAGTGGTTCAGAAGTGTTACTAATCAGTGGTTCAGGAGTGTTACTAATCAGTGGTTCAGGAGTGTTACTAATCAGTGGTTCAGGAGTGTTACTAATCAGTGGTTCAGAAGTGTTACTAATCAGTAGTTCAGGAGTGTTACTAATCAGAGTGGTATGTTAAAAAATGTTGAGTTGTTAACTTAAAACTTTTGTACATATAGTAATAATTCATAAAATGATAAAATATTTCATAACTTTACTAATAACTGCATATGTCCTAACATGATAGGAGTAAGACTGAAAATTACAATGTAACTAAATTAAATTGTCCCATATTACAATATTAATTACTATTAGGAAAACAGTATTTCCTTATTATATTTATATGTATATAAGCCCCTAATTGAAATACCTAAGTCCAATGTGAGCTTGGAAAATGTGCCGATATACTAAACATATAGTGTGTAATCAACAAGAGCGTCTAATGACCGCCTGCCGTAACGCCGTAATAGGCTACTCATTACCTGTATAATCACGGCCAATAGCAGAGGATTATATCAACCACACAGCTCAGCACATAAGAACTGAGCGTGTCACGAACGTGCAACAAACATGATAAGAATATATAATAACCACCTGCCTTAACGCCTACATTAGCTACTCAATACCTGTATAATCACGGCAGATAGCAAGGGGGTTGATATACCATACAGCTCATCATTGCACATGAGAACTTGGCGTGTCACGGACATGCAAGTAACACAACAAGAACATGTAATGAACACTAGCCTAAACGCCATAATGGTCTACTTAGTACCTGTACAATCAGGGCCGATGGCAATGGGGTTGATATACCGCTCAGCTCAGCACGTCACATGAGGTCTACGCGGGTCACGGACATGTAAAAATCAAAACAAGAACACAAAATGACCGCCTGCCGAAAAAAACTACTCAGTACCTGCATAATCACGAACGATAGCAAAGGGGTTGACAGCTCAACATTGCGCAAAAGAATGGCTGTGTCACGGATATGCAACAAACACAACAAGAACACATAGTGACCACCTCTCGTACCGCCGTAATTGGCAACTGAATAAACACGTCAGATAGCAAGGGGGTTGATGTACCACACAGCTCATCATTGAACATGAGAACTTGTTTTCGCATGGACATGCAACAAACACAACGTGAATACGTAATGACCGCCTGTAGTAACGCCGTAATAGGCTACTGAATAATCACGGCCGATAGCAAGGTGGTTGGTATACCACACACCACAGCACGTCACATGAGAACTGAGCGTGTTACGGACATGCAACAAACACAACAAGAACACATAATGACCGCCTACCGTAACGCCGTAATAGGATAATCAGTACCTGTATAATCACGGCCGATAGCTAGGGGTTGATATACTACACAGATCATCATTGCACATGAGAACTGGGCGTGTCATGAACATGCTGCAAACACAACAAGAACACATAATGACCGCCCGTCGTAACGCCGTAATTGGCTGCTGAATAATCACGGCCGATAGCTAGGGAGTCATATACCACACAGCTCAGCACGTCACATGAGAACTGGGCGTGTCACGACATGCAACCAACACAACGAGAACACATAATGACTGCTTTTAGTAACGCCGTAATAGGCTACTGAATAATCAATGCCGATATCAAGGGGGTCATATAGGCCTACCACACAGCTCATCACGACACATGATTATGTGTATTGGTGAAAAGGAATTAAAATTTGGATTAGTGATATTTTATACAAAAAACATATATGTGAAAATAAAATACACGCCCAAACTGCAGATAACTACCGCCCTATACCAATATTACCAACTTTTTCCAAAATATTTGAAACTGTAATTTGTGGTAAATTAATAACCTTTTTTCACCATAATAATATTCTTTCAGATAGCCAACATGGATTCCGTAAAGGTAAGTCCACAAACACAGCAATATATTCTTTCATTAATAGGGATAATTTCTACACTGGACAAAAAATTATCTACTCTTGGGATTTTTGTGATCTAAGTAAAGCATTTGATTATGTAAATCACTATTTGCTATTACAAAAACTTGAACATTACGGTGTTCGTGGTCTGCCCTTGAATCTGTTAAAATCTTATTTGTCTTACAGAAGGCAGGTAACCAGTTATAATACAAAATCTACCATTTTCCAATATTTTGTTCAGAATATCATGTGTGGGTTCCCGCAGGGTTCTATCCTAGGTCCAATTTTGTTTCTTCTATACATAAATGATCTTCCAATCAACATAGCAGAATGTGATGCTGTGATGTTCGCTGACGACTTTTCCCTCCGCATTGCCCGTTCCGGGGAGCAGTCGTTGGTTGGGGTAACAAATTCAAGTTTGAGTTCTGCATCGAAATGGTTTACAGATAACATGCTTAAGCTTAATAGCGACAAAACTCACTGTGTTCACTTTAAAATTTCTCGCCATTCACTACAACCACCACAACATAATAACATAAAAATAGGCAATCAAATATTAAATCAGATAAACACTGTTAAATTTCCTGGTTTATTTGTGGACAGTGACCTGTCGTGGGCCTCCCATGTCGATTATGTCTGTAAAAGACTTCTCACCGCGTGTTTTGCTCTCGGCCGCCTGGCTCGGGTCTGTGGTGTTGAAGCCTTGCTTTCTTTTTACCATGGACATGTAGAATCAATTTTAAGATATGGGGTCATTTTTTGGGCTTGTCAAAATTGATAGAATTTTTATATTACAAAAATGGGCATTACCACTGGTAATCTGAGTCGGATGCAGTCGTGTGAGCCTCTCTTCCGTGAGTACGGTGTGTTGACCTTGGCGGACCTGGTGGGGTATGAGGCGTGCATGTTTGTAAAAGAAAAATCCAAATTATTTCGAGACAAACGGCTCATACCACACCTATGCCACTAGAGGCAGAAATGTCCTCTCTGTGGCCGGTCACAGCACGAGTGCGTTCGGGAGGGGGCCGTATCACCTCTGAATCTCGATATACAATAAGCTGCCCAGAGATCTCCGTGATGTCGGGAGGATCTCAATTTTTAAAATGAGGTTAAAAACCTATTTTATTGAAAAATGTTTTTACGATTACAACAGTTTAAGTGGCATAAAAACGTTTCTTTAAATAATGTATTATAGTCGTAGCTTAGTTAATTTATTGAACTTCAGAATTACCTTTTATTTGTTAATTATTTATTGTACAACGTTGTATTTATACATTATTGTATTGTAAAGATTTGACGTGTTCTTTGTAAACGTACATTTGAACGAAGAAAACTGAACACGCTAGGTGTCCTGCTACCATTTGTACAAGTTTTACGAAATATTTCTTTAGGTTTTTTTAGAATTTAAATAAAATAATATTTTCATACTATATAGCTTATGTTTTGTATGTATTTATAATCTTTGCATTACAATTGTCTAAATAACAGATTTATTGTTCTTTGCATGAAAAAAATAATGTTCCAATAAAACGGGTGATTTACTCCTGCGCCATCCGTCACTAGCATAGGCGACGCTGTGTTGTAACACAGCCACCTGGGGGACAAATAGTTATGGTCGGTCCTCTTTATACGACATGGCTTCGACTCAGTGGTTGCTATAGGCGTGGACACTACTAGAAAATGTTGGGGTGTTTATGCTATGGTCCGGATGTTTTGTATAGAACCTGATAACTCATTATCGGGCTTGGCATTTATCTGAAAATCAATCAAATACCATGTGGTTTGGTGTCCACGCAAAGCTGTAGGTTCCTTAGTTTCGTATCAATATAATGTTTGGCTTTTTGTAAGGATCATTCGAACTTAGTTTAATCGTTAGTTAGTTTAGTCGTAAACAATGACTATGCGTTCATTTAGACCCATCATACTCAGTTGCCCCTCATATTCACACATATACGTTTGGCGTCTTTCATAATGATGAATCATGTTGTATTCATACTACATTGTTTATACAAAGAATTTCATATTATAATATGTGTCATGGCCTATTATGTGATAATGTGTTCCACTTGTTCGTTCTCTGAAACCAAAATGTTATCATTCTCAATCACTAGCTACTACAAAATAAATCCCAAACATATTTTGAATGAGTGCAATGTGCAAATTGTGTAAACGCAAACAGCACCTTCTTTTGACAGTAATGATGCCCATAACTTTCCCATAGAGGGGACATTCCAATCGCTTTGCATTTTACATTACCAATTCCATGTGCCCCACGTCGTAGAGCTGTATCAGTTATGCAGCTGGCGATTGGTACTTCACTCGTAGAACTCAAATTTATAAATATAAAATAAATCAATATGTAAAGTTTTCAGTATCGTTATAGCTTAACTTATTTTGGAAACAACTACGTATAACTAAAATAAAATGAAATCTCATATCTTAAGATTTGTTTAGGTTTTATTGAGAAATATTTTCAATACAATTTTTACACGTAGCACCAGTAATACTGTATTGTAAGTATAAAGCTATCCAGATGAACAATGAACGAAAAAGGCGGGAAAGGCCAGGTTCAATTTTATCTAGTTTAGATTTTAGCACTTTCTAGTATTTTTTAAAAATATTTTAATGTTATTTGCGGTTTCTAGTGTTAAGAAATTTAGTTTATTACATTTATTGCTTTGTGGAAATACATAAATAATTATTTTAACTTAAGAATAGTTATTGTCCTACCCACTATTACATGTGGAAAGTGGGGCCGGTGATGAACTAAAATATAACATTCTTGTAAAACCTTTATTTAGAAACTGAGGAACCGAACGAATCTCCAGTTCAATAGGAGTTGATTAACAAATTGTGAGCACGAAGTAATTGAATCTCTACAGTTCATAAATTCATTTGATGATATTCTATTGGCATTTTGGGCTTTATTATTACTTCCTCAGATCAAGTATTAATTTTGAACTAATCCTTCATACATTTTATATCTATACATTAAAATAATTATACGCATATTTTTTATTTATTTTGTTTCTAAAAAATCTCCCATATTTTAATTGTTGGGTACTTTATAAAACTCGACATTGATATTCTAATTGAATGTATCTTATTTCGTTTACTGGACTTACCAACAACATTCTCAGATGCCATTTGATTATATTTGGACAGTGGGACTATTTTAAATCAATACCAAAAGTATATTTTTTATTTTGTTTGTTTAAACTAAGCATGATATTCTTTTTTATAAAATTTGAAATTATTTACAGTAAATTCTTGAAATTTTCCATTGTTTTTCCTATCAATAAAGTTAGTAAAAAAGATTTACTTGTCCCTCCCACTTTAAAAAGAGTACTTAATTTTAATTCATTTAGTGATTTCTAACTGCACTATTGTATTAAATTATTTATTTGTTGAATATAGGAAATATTAGTAAAATATCCAAAAATATGATATTCATTATTTTAAATGTATTACTTTTCTATAATTAGAATCAATACTATACTATACTCTTTATTCCAACACGTTTTATATTATGAAATAATGTTATCATACTCCTACTGCTGAATAAACTATTTAAACCAATCTCCTGTAAAAATAAACAATTTACAGGCACACAAAATCCCTATTTTTCTTCTTACTTTCGTTATATTGAAAAAAAGAAAAACTAATGTGTTCAATCATAAGAAGAGGGCGGGGGAAAAATGATGAATATGCAACGAGGGCGTGTAGATCAGGTCTGGACAGGGAGCGAGCACGCCAACATGTCCGACCAGGAGTGACTGAGCCTTGTCACGAGCAGTTAAATGTCTTGGAAGAAGGCTTAACTAATCAGTAAATTACACGTGGAGTTATACTGACGCACCCATACCATACAGTGATAGTTACCCATCTAGCCATACCGTACAATGTTAGTGAGCTACCCACCCATACCATACAGTGATAATGACCCATCTAGCCATACCGTACAATATTAGTGAGCTACCCACCCATACCATACAGTTAGTGACCCATCTAGCCATACCATACAATGTTAGTGAGCTACCCACCCATACCATACAGTGATAATGACCCATCTAGCCATACCGTACAATATTAGTGAGCTACCCACCCATACCATACAGTTAGTGACCCATCTAAGCCATACCGTATAATATTAGTGAGATACCCACCCATACCATACAGTGATAATGGCCATCTAGCCATTCCGTACAATGTTAGTGAGCTACCCATCCGCATATACCATACAGTTATAGTGACCCATCTAGCCATACCGTACAATATTAGTGAGCTACCCACCCATACCATACAGTTATAGTGACCCATCTAGCCATACCGTACAATGTTAGTGAGCTACCCACCCATACCATACAGTGATAATGGCCATCTAGCCATTCCGTACAATGTTAGTGAGCTACCCATCCGCACATACCATACAGTTATAGTGACCCATCTAGCCATACCGTACAATATTAGTGAGCTACCCACCCATACCATACAGTTAGTGACCCATCTAGCCATACCGTACAATATTAGTGAGCTACCCACCCATACCATACAGTTAGTGACCCATCTAGCCATACCGTACAATATTAGTGAGCTACCCACCCATACCATACAGTGATAATGGCCATCTAGCCATTCCGTACAATGTTAGTGAGCTACCCATCCGCACATACCATACAGTTATAGTGACCCATCTAGCCATACCGTACAATGTTAGTGAGCCACCCGCCCATACCATACAGAGATAGTGACCCATCATACCATACCGTACATTGTTAGTGAGCCACCCACCCAAACCATACAGTGATAGTGACCAATCTAACCATACCGTACAATGTTAGTGAGCTACCCACCCATACCATACAGTGATAATGGCCATCTAGCCATACCGTACAATGTTAGTGAGCCACCCGCCCATACCATACAGAGATAGTGACCCATCATACCATACCGTACATTGTTAGTGAGCTACCCACCCATACCATACAGTGATAATGACCCATCTAGCCATACCGTACATTGTTAGTGAGCCACCCACCCAAACCATACAGTGATAGTGACCCATCAAACCATACCGTACATTGTTAGTGACCCATCCACCCATACCATACAGTGATAGTTACCAATCTAACCATACCGTACATTGTTAGTGACCCATCCACCCATACCATACAGTGATAATGACCCATCTAGCCATACCGTACTGTTAGTGAGCCATCCACACATGCCATACATTGTTAGTGACCCACCCACCCACCTATACCATACAGTGATAGTGACCCATTAAACCACTCCGCACATTGTTAGTGTGCCACCCATACCATACAGTGATAGTGACCCATCCACCTATACCATACAGTAATAATGACCCGTTCAACCATACTGTACATTGTTAGCGAGCCACACAACACACACACACACACACACACACACACACGCGCGCGCGCGCACACACACGTCGTTATTGTATTTTTTTTCCAGTGATCACACTTACTAAGGGAGAAGATCACATTGATGTGACGAAATTTCGCATTTGTAATAATAATTGTAGCACACAAAATATAGTATGAATATAAAAAATATTAGCAATATGTCTAGACAAAGAAAACGTAGTTTTGATTACAAGATGATCTACAAATATATGTAGGTATATTTTAAATAACTTTTAATGTAAATAGATCCATGGCATACTTGAATAATATTAGAATTATGTACGTATTCAAACTATTTGTGATATTTGCTGGTAAGTAAACAAATAGATAATTTTTTTTTAAGGTGAAGAATTGATTTTGATGTTTTTACTCAATTTTAGTGTTCTTTTATGAATTAAATAAATTATACAATTATTTTTTATATTAAATGAAAATTTAGATTGGTCTCATTATATCTTTAATAACGTAAGATCACTTCAGTTTCGGACCTATCGTAAGGTGTGCGTCCCCAGAACATATAATATACACTCTTCTTTCAATATACTTTCTAGGCACGTAACCGTCTTATGTTTAGTACAAAAATCACATTATTTGTATTTATTCCTACCGATTCAATATTACGCAAGACTTTGTTGTAAGAAATACGCCGTTGTTACAGTAAATGCGATGGTTCTTAGTATGACACAATGTATATTAACACTACCTTTTTATATACATCTCATAACAAAAATGCAATCAAAGATTCTATTAACGAGGATTTACATAATCTCAAATTCTGGCTTTGGAAAAATAAATAATTTTTAATTGCAGGAAAAACAAAATATATAATATTTGATTTAAAAATCAGAACTTCTTTACTCATCCAATTAAAATCACACAAATCAGTGCAATTCAGTTTTGACTGTGACTGTACAGAAATAAAACAGGTAGATGAATATAAATATCTTGGACTTATAGTTGACATTCAAAGTTTTATTTCTTCTTAGTGGGGACAAACTCGTTTTGCTCTACGAAGCTGAAGAACCACCCGTCCTGGTAGAAGACTTGATATGATTATTCACAGAAACAACCCCACATACACTTTTCGATACACAGTATAACAATATTTTAAGACCAACGCCATATTTCGAAGTCTTCTGTTTTGTTATTTATCCATACTCTCACTAATATCTAGAATATAAAAACTTTATGTATTTTCTGTGTGTTACAAATTAAAACAATTATACGTTTATTGTAAACAGCCATTTAAATTTATTTGGTATCTACAAGACTCCTTTTGCCACGCACTAAAACATTTCTTTAAAAAAACATTGTTTCAATTCATTTCCTTTATAACAGTTTTAAAATAGGTTTTCCAAAAGTGACCTCTTCGTGAGAAAACATTTTTGAAATTAACGACTCAAATCAGATAATAAAGCACTTACATTTGTTATGCAACTATGAGTTATATGTAATTTAAAAATTAAACTGTAAACACTTTACTTGACTAAATTATTCAGTCTTGCAGGATGTTGGATGTTTGTGATTTAAAACTGTTAAGGATTAAATACTATAGTTATTATAAGGATTAAGAAAACCTTTAAAAGATAATTTTTAATCATAATCTCTTAGCACGTTGCTTCTATAGAATTAAGGAGCTTTTATTAGCTACATCAGGATGGCATACCTGAAGTTGATTAACTGCTTTATAATTTTAAAGCCGTGCTAATTTCTATCTACGTAACATCTTATTTCTGTATTTTCTTATAATATTTAGTTCGCGTTATATTGCTTTTTTTTATTATAAAGTGTTATATTTTTTTACATATATTGTCAAGTCTCAACATTAAATACTTTTATTTGTTTTATAATGTGTTACAGTTGAGGAAAAAAACTTAATATCACATTGCAAATTGTATAAATCCAAGTTGAAGTAACAATACGCAAAAATTTTTGTCTTTTATCTAGTTTTTTTTTTATATCTATGCATACATTTTTTTATATCCATGCAATACAGATACTCCAAAAGGTCAGTCAAAAAGTAATACTATTTTATGTTAAAATATTTCTATGTTTTTAATTGTTTATTTGAAAAATCGTTGTACACAGAATCATAAATCACGAGTTGACAATCAAGTTAAGTTACCTCGCTTGACACCTAGAATCATCAGTCACGTGAGTTGACAATCAAGTTAAGTTACCTCGCTTGACACCTAGAATCGCCAGTCACGTGAGTTGACAATCAAGTTACCTCGCTTAACACCTAGAATCGTAAGTCACGTGAGTTGACAATCAAGTTAAGTTACCTCGCTTGACACCTAGAATCGTCAGTCACGTGAGTTAACAATCAGGTTAAGTTACCTCACTTGACACTTAGAATCGTCAGTCACGTGAGTTGACAATCAAGTTAAGTTACCTCGCTTGACACCTAGAATCGTCAGTCACGTGAGTTGACAATCAAGTTAAGTTACCTCGCTTGACACCTAGAATCGTCAGTCACGTGAGTTGACAATCAAGTTAAGTTACCTCGCTTGAGACTTAGAATTGTCAGTCACGTGAGTTGACAATCAAGTTAAGTTACCTGGCTTGACACCTAGAATCATGAGTCACGTGAGTTGACAATCAAGTTAAGTTACCTCGCTTGACACCTAGAATCGTCAGTCACGTGAGTTGACAATCAAGTTAAGTTACCTCGCTTGACACTTAGAATCGTTAGTCACGTGAGTTGACAATTAAGTTAAGTTACCTCGCTTGACACCTAGAATCGTTAGTCACGTGAGTTGACAATCAAGTTAAGTTACCTCGCTTGACACCTAGAATCGTTAGTCACGTGAGTTGACAATCAAGTTAAGTTACCTCGCTTGACACGTAGAATCGTTAGTCACGTGAGTTGACAATCAAGTTAAGTTACCTCGCTTGACACTTAGAATCGTTAGTCACGTGAGTTGACAATCAAGTTAAGTTACCACGCTTGACACATAGAATCGTCAGTCACGTGAGTTGACAATCAAGTTAAGTTACCTCGCTTGACACCTAGAATCGTTAGTCACGTGAGTTGACAATCAAGTTAAGTTACATTGTTTGACACCTAGAATCGTCAGTCACGTGAGTTGACAATCAAGTTAAGTTACCTCGCTTGACACTTAGAATCGTTATTCACGTGAGTTGACAATCAAGTTAAGTTACCTCGCTTGACATCTAGAATCATTGGTCCAACAAAACGGTGAACAAATACCACTTTTAAGGTGTAATCAGTTTAATTACAATACATACTTAATTATTACAAAACATATATGAGCCATACATAAGTTATGATTATTTATATTTTTATAGATAAAAGACATTAATTTGCAACAGTAATTATGTAAATAATAACTAATTTTAAATAGGCCCTAACCAAATCAACATTTTCTTGGTCAAATTAAAGAAACATAATATTAATTATAGATTAGACCTAAATGCTGACATAAATTTGTGTTTTTGAAAACTCCAATCAAAATATGACTGCTAGGTATTCTCTAAATTAAGACAGAAGCTGAATTTAGATGGCACTTTCAGCACGAAAAACAAGATTGATAGTGAAAGACCTTACAACCTAAAATATTTTAGTTTATTCTGTTATTGTTTATTCAATAACGTCCTATTGTTACTGGAAAGAATCATTGTTTTAATTATTTATTAAATTCTCGATTAAGCCTCTAATTCATACAGCGGCCGACATTCAACAAAATTATTGTTTAATAAAGAACGTTCATTGTTGCTATGGATGCTAAATGTAATTATTGTTCATTGCAACTTTATTCAAAAGCCAATCACTTTTATTACAATGACTTTTTCTCTTCATTCATTGTGATATTAATTGTTGGATAAGTAATATGACCAATCTGAAAAAAATAATATTTAATGTAACAGCTTTATATACAGACTATTATAAATCCTTAAAAGAACCATCTCTGACCTCTCATTTTGTGTTTATTGGAAAGTGCAGCCGACGTTTATTGCTCTTTTAATACTTACAGTTAGTGATGTATAGTTAGTGAAGATAGCCATTTTTTAATTAGTTTAGGAGAGTGTGTGATTAAGAACTCCCAGCCATTCACGTACAGTGGTATTGACCCACCCATACTACTGAAGATAAAAGCGGGTGTTTTTTGTATCTTAAATAATTAGATACCTTTTGCAGCGCTCATATTTCAAAAACAGTCCAGTAGTTGTTGAAAAATACACTAACTAGTTTTCTACTACATCGTTTTTGTAACGTGAATATAAAACCAACAGAACATAGTTGGACACTTTGACGATGAGTGACAAAACAGATGTTTCTGCGTCTCAGTTTCCTTCAACACAGAACCCTGATTTCAGATAACACTGGTAATGTTGTAATAATTGTACGTTCGTCTGCACTGTCGCGAAGGCGTGTCTAATGATGTGTATACAGGCATAAAGAATATTGAGGTAGGATAATACTATTTGGATGTTAGTATTGACATTTATACAGCGATTTACAGAGAGGTTTATAATAGTGTAGTCCACTAGAAGATGTTTAACTGATCAAAAAAATAATACATACAATATATATTTTTTTTATTTATGTATTATAGTCAAAGACACCTTATACGCTAAATTATAGCTAGGCAGATGACTTGTCAAGTTACAACAATGATATAAAACAACAATAATTATATAACAAAGATGAGCAGTTAAAAATATATACACCAAATAAGAGTTTTCGCTACTGGTAAACTACCCGTCCCAACGTGGAATCCAGGTAGTCTGAGACACTGTAAAAACAGTTTGAGATCAGATATTTAAAGAGTCTCTTCTTAAACATCTTATAATCATCCAGGCCTTTTAACTCAACTGATAGATGATTGTATAGTCTTACATAGGAGTAAAAAGGGGACTTTTCGAGAAAAGTTGTTCGATGAATAGGATACTGCAAAATGGAAATGTTTCTAGTATTATAGCAGTGTGTGTAATTCATGTTAGAAAATCTCTCATAATTTGACTTTACAAAAAGAAAAATCTGGAACAAGTAAGCTGATGGTAGAGGAATAATCCCTAAGTTATGTAAATGTTTCCTGCAAGAGTCATTGTGAAGAGAACCTGTCATAAGTCTAACTATTTTATTTTCTTTTAGAAAAACCTTAGATGATTCAGAAGAACTTCTCCAACATAACAGTCCATATGTAATCAGGGAATGTACATATGCAAAATAAACTTGTTTTAAGGTGTTTAGATCTACAATAGGGGACAGAGTTAAAATAGCGTAAAAAACTTTGCTAAGCTTTTGGAGCAATTGATTAATATGCTGACGCCAAGTTAGGCTAGAATCCACTTCCAAACCAAGAAATCTCGTGGATGTGATAATGTTGATATTCGGTGACAGAAAGGATGTATTATTTAAAGTACATTTAATCCGGTTGATTTGAAATTTTATAAAATATGACTTGTTTGGATTTAAATGAAGGCCATTTGCATTGAACCAGTTATTTAATAGAACTCATTGTTCCGAAAGTTGTTTTGAAAGGATATTTCTGTTTTTGTGTGAAACAATGAAAGAGGTGTCGTCAGCATAGAGAACCATCTCCCCACTAGAAGTGACCTCAGGGAGATCATTTGCATAAACGAGGAAGAGAATAGGACCCAATATTGAGCTCTGAGGCATTCCTGAATTCATTACTTGAAATTCACTCTCTGCTTCTGAACCAATCACAACTTTTTATCGGCGATTGTGCAAGTAAGAAGCAATCAAATCAAGTGCCACTCCTCTTATGCCATAAGACCACAGTTTCACAATCAGGACGTTGTGGTCCACACAGTCGAATGTCTTGGACAGGTCACAAAAGGCACCAACAGTGTGCTGTGACCCATCCACGGCATTAGATACTGCAGTAAAAAAACTCAAAAATTGCGTTACAAGTATTTTTACCCTTTAAAAATCCAAATTGACGAGAGTGAAACATTTTAGTTCTATCAAAATATTCATATAATCTATTAAAAATGATTCTTTCAAATACCTTTGAAAATGAAGATAGGAGAGAGATTGGACGAAGGTTGTCTATTGATAAGTTATTTTGTTTTTTTAAATTGATTTTATAGTGAATATTTTTAAAAGTTCGGGTAAGACCCCCTCTTGAAGCGACCGGTTAACCAAAAATTCAAGTGGCCTGGAGAGTGTTTCTGCACACGATTTTAAAAGGAATTGTGGTATGTCATCCCAACCCGCTGACTTCTTTGGTTTCAGAAAATAATAAGAAAGTCAAAAATAATAGCATATAAATTAATTCACAACACCACGTAAGAGGAGTATGTTATAAACAGGTACATTTAGAGAACTGAAACTTGGCAACAGTGTAATGCGTAAAGGTGTTGCCATGGTTACGGCTGGTTTACATTGTCACGCCATTGCTACAACCAATTCCCAAACTCATCGTAGTTCCAGCATTTGCAATAAGAGAGCTCTGTAAGACACTGTAGAGGTATGTAGGTAGATACAGTGGTGTTGACCCACCCTTCAACCCATGCACGCACAGTGTTAATGATACACCTTCCCACCCATAATCGACAGTAGTATTAAGTGACATTCAGGGCATTCAATAAATAAACAATAGAAAAATAGGAAAATATGTTGTAAGATAGTAAAATAATATTAAATACCTGTTTATAATTATTGTCGATAATTATTTGTTGACTTCAAAACAAGTTTATTAAGAGTACGTTTTACATGTAACACCATCATGAGGTGTTGGAAGTTCTACACTGCTTGAGAAATCTCATTCCAACACAATGTTAATTTATAGTATTATATATAATATATAACGTCGCGCAGTTTGAAGTGTTGTTGTGAAATGTTTCTTCCATATAACTAATATGCCTATGTCTTAGAGTAAAGAATAATAGTGAATCTATACTTGTTCATACAAATCTGTCTGCAATTCTTTTTTCCTTATATTTTCAAACTCTTTTGGCCACTAACAACAACACAAAATACTTACGAAACGTTTGACCTTATTATAAATATATACTGAATTTTATAAGCCTATCTGAATAATAAATTTCAACAAAAAGTAGCCCCATTTCTAAGGAGGAAAAAATAGATACGTTATTTTGTAACATTAGCAATGTTTTGACCATGGCCAATCATGGCACCAGTACAACATTAAAGTACCACCCCCGCTTTATATTATTTAATGAGGAACATAGTTTTGAGAGTTTCAGTTTTAACTAAAATAGATCGTTTAAATAACAATATAAGAGAGAACATAAATAAAAACCCTTTTAACACATGATTGTTGCGGGGGGTTGTGGGTTAGTAGGTCAGAATATTTCGGGCTCTGAGTAAAAGTAATCAGGTTGACATTAATGTGTCTGAGCAAGTACTAGGGTGGGGGGGGGGGGTGATTGTTGTTTCTAACTCTTATTCACGTCAATCAAACATTAGAAAGTTATTCAGACATTAGGTTGTCTTTATTGAACATTAGTGTCTATTGTATTGACGAATGTTGTATTCAGCACATTGGATTTCAATAAATAATAATTATAGAAGAAAATAAATTACGTAATTAAAATATATCACAATAATAAATTTATAGATTAATAATAAATGTTTTATTAATCTAAGCTTTAAATTAAACTCCTACGATAAATTAATAGAAAGATTATATACATATATAAAAACTTTCAAATATCTAATGGAAAATTTTCATTCTGTTCCAAAAAGTTAAGAAACAAGTATTGTTATCCGTTCTGTCCTTGATTGAAAAAAATAACTAACTTAGCCTCTTAAGGGAAACCATTCATACATAACTCGAGTGTTACAACTATCTCGTTCGTCTTACGCATATTATTAATTT
>JAQJVL010000857.1:76140-113640 GCA_035578905.1 Stictocephala bisonia
GGTAATTTTTCATGAATCAATGGACGTATCAAAACACTTTTATGGAAAAATACAGCTGCCGTCTTAGTTAAATTTAGCAAAAGTCCATTGTCCTGAAACCATTTGAGAAGTTCAATTACTGTTCGACTAACAGAGGTTCCTAAAGAATCAGAATTTTTGTTTGTGATAATGACAGACACGTCATCAGCAAACATATTGATGTGTGAATCTTCGCATTTAATTTTCAAGTCATTTATGTAGATTAAAAATAGAATGGGAGAATATCATACCCTTAATCAGTCAATCTATAATTTACTATATTACTACAGATCTCTTATTACTATTATAGTCTGTAACTCTTTAAAACTCAAGAACTTATAGAGCCTTATAGCACCCACAAAACATATACACCGATAACAACACACTCTTCGTATATCATACACCACCAAGTACGTTTCCTCTCGCTTCTGATACGTCTACTTCAAATAAAACCAACTGTGATCAACACTAGCCTCAACGTAGTCGTAAATGTATGTAAAAGGCAGAGAGGTTTGCCTTTTACATACATAGAGAGGTTGGACAGGCACATCTTGATTCTAGTTACATTCAAGGATTCACTGAAATCTACTGAAGTTGTAAAAAATAAATATCATCGACCTTAAGAAGTGTTAGTTTTATATCATCTTTGAAAACCAGAATTTTCTTATGGGTTTCTTCTGTTGACCTCGAATTTGCACTTTTTTATTTATTTTACTAACAAATGTCTTAAACATGAGGTATAACTAGGAAGCTTGTATTTGAAAATGTTAAGACGTGGCCATCTCATAGTTATGAAAAAACAACGAGTAAAATATGACTAAATGTTTGGAATGATGGCAAATACAAAACAGCAAAGTTTCATTACTTTCTTTTCAATATTTTCAACATCATAAATTTTATTCCAAACTTTTACTCAGTTCTGTATTGTTCTTCTCATTCATTATTTACAAATTTGCCTCACACAATAGCTCAATTTCGATTGTAATGGGTGCACCTAATACCAATGTATTTTTCAGATGTTCTTCATTTTTAGGTTAAATGCACACAACCTCTAAGTGTACATCAAAGTAAACAATCTCACACTCGTGAAATTCATTACACTATCCTTTAGAGGTGTTCTGTTTATTGTAGTTGAAGTGTTTATATTTAGCTTGGACATAAAATACAAACACTGATCACCATGTGCTCCGTAAAAACACGGTAAAACATGGTGGGATATGGAGAACTCTTTCAAAATGTTTATATTAGGAGAGACGTTTTTGAAAATCTAAATATTTTGTTTATATTCTCCTTTTATCACGGCTTTTTATATTTTGTCATCCTTACTGCCTAAGAATCTGTCACCAGATTGTCACAGCATTCTAATAAACTCAAATAAATGTAATATTGTTAAAAAGAAATTAGAATAAGATTTGCAATATTACTTGCAGGTATTGGCTGGGATTTACCCCCCTCTCCCATACAGTGGTGAATATTAAATCTATGCTTATAAATATTATGCTTTCACGCCATTGGTTGTTATTTCTTTATTACAAGTAATTCATATTTAATTTATTCAGAAGAAATCATGCAATCTCTTAATGTATTGTGTACATGTTGTATGATTTGAATTTTTATAATTATGTCTGTTGTGTTGAACACATTGGGCAATACCATTTATAATAGAACTATTACGAAAGTATTTGTTTAGTTTATATTGAATAAAATTACCTAACATTTCTAATTATTATAGATAAATATTCCTTAATATTTTTATGTACTTTTTAAATATTTTATGGTAGTTATGTACTTACACACTACTAAATAGATTATATCGATCCTATTTTTATTTGTTTATAGGTATCCATTTTATATCATTAGACATAAATATGACAGTCCAAAACTTGTTTATATTCTCCTATTCCTTTAATATTCCTATTATATTGTTTATATTCCTTATATTGTTCATATTTAACAATTAAAAGAAAATTTACATTTGCACTGCATATGTCATGTTATATAGTATGTTTATTTCTAAAAACATTTCATTTAAAGTATATTTAAAACTAAATTAAATGCAGTACCGTGCAAATTTTCCAGCACAACAAACAACATACATAAATTCTATGACATAGCCACCACACCTGCCCTCTCCTCTACTACGGGACATATTTATGTAAATATATGCAATCTCGAGTCAAGTTTTGCAAAGGGATGTAATTAGGTTATACATAACTTAATAAGCTGGGTTCAGTCTGACTACAATATTTGCATTTTATGTAACATTCCTGAGTAAATAAAGTAAGCCTGTAATTGAGGAAGTTACACACTGTGAATACTGTCTCAGATTGTTATTAATTAATACGCAAGTTTGTTTTAAAACGGTAAACTATATATTTTCACTATCCATTTCACTATCTACTCTAAAACCTGCATAGTTTTAGAGTTGGTTGAGATTGTTGGTTAGTTACCAGGAAAACATGAATATACATCTCTTTATATTAGGATAGTAAGATGTATTTTAATACATCTTATTTATTTTTCCGTGTAAAAGTACACGTTAGCATAAATTTCAGAGCATATTGATAGACTTGCAACAAAAGTTTACCTATGCACTGACTTAATTGTTATGCTAAAATATAAAGATATTATTTAACTTTTACTACCGAAAACTGCAAAATTTCCTTACACTAAAATGTTTAAAATCAGTCTACAACTGAAATGATATGGTAACTCTCAGTTTATGCTAATGCTTCTAGGTAGGAGGGATTTGTGGGACATAAAACGTTCCCAAATATTAGGATTCATAGGGCTGGGCCACTGTCTACAGTTATACTCATCCAGGTGGTAAGGGTTTGTGTAAGTCATTAATATATATATATAAAACAATAGTAATAAAATAAATAAATAAACAAACTGGTGCAGTTACCTGCTCAACAGGTCTTCCAACAGTTTATTAATAAAACAGATAAGTAGAAGTAGAAGCTAACACAGATAAATAAAACTAGCCTACACTTTAAGAAAAGCTTTTATTGTTATGTTTTGGTTAATAATCTATTTCAAAAAATGTATAAACAAGTTAAATTTTTTCGTCGTAGAACCGTGCTATGCCATCAAAGAGAAGTGGAGAATACCTTCTTACTTCATGGATACAAAATTAACGAAATGAATAAGAAATTTGCTGTTAATACCTTAAAATATACAATAGTATATTGTTGGTTTTTACCAATTAATGTCTAGTACGAGTGACATAATCTGAAAAATGCATCGAAAATATATACAAAAGTAGATATTTATATAAAATACGTATTATAAGTTCACAGATACAACCTCATAATTGACTGTTACGTCAAGGGCTGTGCGATCTGTTATCGCAGGTACACAATAACGATAATAGACGTAATAGGTATTCTAGTTGCAATAGATGTATGATTGTGTAAGTTCACAGATATGACAGTTACGTCAAGGGTTGTGCGATCTGTTATCGCAGGTACACAATAACGATAATAGACGTAATAGGTATTCTAGTTGCCATAGATGTATGATTGTGTAAGTTCACAGATACAACAGTTACATCAAGGGCTGTGTGATCTGTTATAGCAGGTACACAATAACGATAATAGACGTAATAGGTATTATAGTTGCCATAGATGTGTGATTGTGTAAGTTCACAGATACAACAGTTACGTCAAGGGTTGTGCGATCTGTTATCGCAGGTACACAATAACGATAATAGACGTAATAGGTATTATAGTTGCCATAGATGTTTGATTGTGTAAGTTCACAGATACAACAGTTACGTCAAGGGTTGTGCAATCTGTTATCGCAGGTTCACAATAATGATAATAGACGTAATAGGTATTCTAGTTGCCATAGATGTGTGATTGTGTAAGTTCACAGATACAACAGTTACGTCAAGGGTTGTGCGATCTGTTATAGCAGGTACACAATAACGATAATAGACGTAATAGGAGTAGAGGGGAAATGGGCGTTCTAAGATGTCTCATGATGAGTTTTCGTCCCACGATGAGTCGGCTAGGTCAGTTTTTTTAATGAGGTTCTAATGACCTTAATTGATTTTTAATGACTTTAATTGACTTTTAATTGACCTTAATTGACATTTAATTGACCTTAATTGACTTTTAATTGACATTTAATTGACCTTAATTGATTTTAAACGACCTTAATTGACTTTTAATTGACCTTAATTGATATTTAATTGACCTTAATTGACTTTTAATTGACCTTAACGAGTTTTTGATGAGGTTCTAATGACCTTAATGAGTTTTTTTATTGACCTTAACAGTAGTGAAATAGTGAGGGTATGATAGGATTTCTGCGCCAAATCGATTACCAGCCCTTCCCCCTCTCCCCTCCCCCCTCACCCCTATACCGTTGGAGGTGGCCGCCGCAATAAAAATCAATCAAAATCAAATCAAAGTCAATCAAAATCAAATCAAAGTCAATCAAAATCAAATCAAAACCCATTAAAAATCGATTAAGGTCAATCAAAATCAAATCAAAGTAAATCAAAATCAAAAGGGCCTCGACGATTGCCGAAGGTTCCCGACAATCTCCGGAAACCCCCGAAGGTATTCTCCGAAACAATTAATACATTTCCCGTAAAAAGTGGTTTTTTGCTTATATCTCGAAAACGGTGCGTCCTAAAGCCTTGGAAATTTTTTTCGACCTCAGAAAGTCTTTTAGGCCCACCTGAATACACCATTTCTGACCTACCTATAACACAATTTTTCCAAAAATAACACCTTTGAACTTATCTTTACCCCCACCACTTTGGATCTAGTTTCGTTATTTACCGTCCAATTTCGCTCAAATTTGATACACGTGTACAGATACGCATGCCATACAATATAAACCGTTTGTATTATGTATATGTCGTCTCTGGACTTATCTTTACCCCCACCACTCCGGATCTAGTTTCGTTATTTACCGTCCGATTTCGCTCGAATTTGGTACACGTGTACAGATACGCATGCAATACAATATAGCTAGGCTAAAAGTGCATTTTATATAGTATAACAAGGCTAATAGTGTATTTTATATAGTACAAAAAGGGAATTTGAGGGAAATTTGGGAATTTGAGGGAAATTTTGGGAGGGAAAATTCCCAACAGGTTGGCAGGAATGGGGACCACCATCTTGGATCCGGGGCATATATATTACGATGATTTCAGGACAATCCTCATTCAGTCTCAGACTTTTGAACGAGACACATCTAGCAGCTCCGCTATTTACAACGTACATAACCTATAAATTCATTTGCAGATCATCATCATGAACCCCAACCAGATTGCATGCCCTAGATGCAGCAAGACCATGTCTAAGGCAAACATAGCTCGCCACCTCAAGAGCTGCACCGGGCCTACAACAACCATCGAGCCCCAGCGACCTTGCCCTTCCTGTGGGACGATGATTACCCTCTCCAACCGCAGCCGCCACCTCAAGAAGTGCAGCCCAGCTCACCTCAAGAGGAAGAATGAGGAGGAACCCACCCCCTCAACTTCCAAGGCTGCTCGCTTAGAGATCGATCCCCAACCATCAACGAGCTCTGAACCATCTTCAGTTCTACATTCCAAAAGATCTACCCTAGTTTCCGCATTCAATTCTGTCAAGTCCTCGCTGGGAAGCATACTTGGTGGAGAAAAAAGCCTCAAGATTTTAGAAATAGAAAAGGCGTTTGGGAACCGAATGATAACATTTATTGTTGAAAATCAGCCAGGTATAAAGGATCCCATCTCATTTCTTGAACAAGTAAGAGTTTTAACTGCAGAAAAAATCCAAAGTTTCGTCATAAATGAAAACATTAAAACAAACTTCATATTTCTGGTTGAGTTCAAGAAACCAGTTGGCGACATTATCCAGTACCAAGAGATGAATTTCAAGACAAAAAACAACGTCATCCTTCCTACAACACCTATTGAGGATTATATCATGAAGGCGGAAAAGAAACTACTAGCTGAAATGGAAGAGTTTCAAACAAAGGGATCTGGTTGGACGCTACACAAAATTCTTAGCTTAGAACTTGCTATTAACCACTACGTGCCACTAAGGGGATCAACCTATATAGAGCTACCACTCAAGATTAAGATCAAACACGCAGTCCTGAACATACGGAACAATGATCAGAAATGTTTCCTCTGGTCTGTTCTAGCTGCACTACACCCCGTAGACTACAGAGACCAACCTACTCGAGTTCACCACTATCGACCCTTTGAACATGAGCTTGACCGTCACTTTGAAAACATCAGCTTCCCCGTCAGCCTGGACCACGTCAAGTTGTTTGAGAAAAGATCAGGCATATCTATAAATGTCTATGCTTACGACGACAAGGTTGACATATACCCACTTCTTGTTACGGATGAAGAAAGGGAACGTCATATAGACCTTCTGTACATCACAGAACACAGGAATTCCCACTACGCTCTAATTAAAAATCTAGCAAGATTGGTTAGTAGCCAATTGACAAATCACCATGGCACGACCTGGATATGCAAACGATGTCTAGTGCACTTTGTTCGGGAAGACCTGCTAACTAAGCACAACGAATATTGCAGTCGTCAAGATGCCTTAAAGATTGACGTCCCTGAGCCCGGAAGTTGTTTAAAGTTTAAGAACTACAACCATTCGATGAGGGTGCCGTTTGCGATCTACGCAGACTTTGAATGTATGCTCAGCCCCATTAAGCCCGAAATGGACTTAGACATTGGACCAAGAAGGCAATACACGGTCAAGTATCAAAAACACGAGGCTGTTAGCTTTTCATACTACGTCGTTCGCTCCGAAGGAGAGTGCGAGAGACCATGCAATTACTTTGGTGTTGATGCCTCCAAGGTGTTTGTGGAACGATTGTTTAAAGAGTCCAAAAAGATTCACTATCTCTACTCAAGACAAGCAGCGATCCCTATGCAGTTGACTGAAGAAGAGGAGGTCACCTTCATCACAGCTCTACAATGTCACATATGTGGTCAGATACTAGGTGAAGACCGTGTGCAAGATCATGACCATATCTCCGGTAGATTTAGAGGAGCCGCACACAACCATTGCAACTTGAACTATAGGAAACCTCACTTTATTCCAGTGTTTATCCACAACTTGAGCGGGTATGACACCCACCTTTTTATAAAAATGTTTGGTCTAAATAATGAGACTATAGATGTCATCCCGAACAATGAAGAACGGTACATCTCATATACGGTCAATGTTAACGGAGGTCTAAAGCTACGATTCCTCGACTCCCTGAGATTTATGGCCAGCAGCCTTGACAGTCTGGTTAAGAACCTAACCCTAAATCAGTTTAAGCACATGTCGAAATATTTCACTGGTGACAAGCTCCAGCTTCTGCTGCAAAAGGGAATTTTTCCATATGACTATATGGACAGCTTAGTCAAATTTGAAGAAACTGCGCTACCTGAGAAGAACAACTTCTACAACCAGTTAAACATGAGCCATATTAAAGATCAAGATTACCAACACGCCATCAACGTGTGGAACACTTTCAACATAACTGACATGAAGGAGTATACGCTTTTGTATAACCAGACTGATGTCCTTCTGCTGGCAGATGTAATGGAAAACTTTAGGGACGTCTGCATAACAACGTACCAACTCGATCCCGCCTGGTATTTTACGGCTCCGGGTCTGGCATGGGACGCCATGCTGAAGATCACTGCTATTGAACTACAACTGCTAACCGACTGTGACATGATTCTTATGGTTGGGGAAGGCATTAGAGGAGGTGTATCACAATGTTCAAACAGATATGCAAAGGCTAACAATCCTTATATGGAAGACTACGATGAAAATAAGCCTACCACGTACCTGACTTACCTAGACGCGAATAATTTATACGGGTGGGCTATGAGCCAGTACATGCCCTACGCTGACTTTAAATGGGTTGAGAATACCAACATTGATATCACTCAAATACCAGACGACTCTCCTATTGGTTACATATTGGAGGTAGACTTGGATTACCCCCTAGAGCTACATGATGACCACTCTGATCTTCCACTAGCACCCGAACGAAGAGCACCACCAGTATCTACCCAGAAAAAGCTGCTTACCACACTCTCTACAAAGAAGCACTATGTGGTACACTACAGAAACCTAAAATTGTACTTATCATATGGGCATGAAACTGAGCAAAATTCATAGGATAATAAGTTTCTTGCAAAAGGACTGGTTAAGGACCTACATTGACTTAAACACCTTAAAGAGAATGCAAGCAAAAAATAGCTTCGATAAAGATTTCTACAAGCTCATGAACAACAGTGTTTTTGGTAAAACGATGGAAAACATCCGCAACAGAGTTGTCATCAGGCTTGCTACAAAAGACAAACAAGTGGAGAAATGGATGGCAAAGCCCAATTTCAAACACCGTACCATCTTTACGGAGCAACTGGCTGCCGTTCATATGAGCAAAACGAGGCTATTGTACAACAAAGCTATATACGTAGGCATGAGTATACTGGACATCTCAAAAATCTTAATGTACCAGTTCCATTATAATGTAATTAAAGAAAAATATGGAGATCGGGCACAACTTCAATACACCGATACCGATTCACTAACCTATTTAATTGAAACAGAAGATTTTTACGCCGACATGAAAAGCATGATAGATCTGTTTGATACGAGTGACTATCCAGAACCAAACAGATATGCAATACCTCGAGTCAATAAAAAAGTGATTGGAAAAATGAAAGATGAACTGAATGGACGTATCATGTTTGAGCATGTAGCACTCAGGTCTAAAATGTATGCTAGCCAATCGGAGAACAATCCGGAAGATCCTGAAGATGATGGAATAATCAAGAAATCAAAAGGTGTAAAAAAAAATGTCGTCAAGAACCACCTTACGTTTAAAGACTATATGGAATGTCTAAAAGATCGTGTGGACAAATTTTGTTCCATGAATATGATTCGCAGCTATCATCACGACCTATACAGCGTGGAACTAAATAAGGTATCTCTATCAGCTACGGACGATAAGAGGTATATTTCAGAAGACGGCATAAGGACACTACCATGGGGTCACTACTCTATCCCCAATGACACCATGCCCAATCTAACGATTGAAGAAGCCTTATTGACAGAGTAAGGAGACGGATGGGAGCACAAACGTGCAGGAGGTAGCAAATAGAAGAAGGTCGGCTACCACTTTCCGCAGCGGGGAGGGGCTGCGGAATCCCTTAAAAACCAATAAATATTTTGGTTTACAAAAATCTTAATCAGTTATGAATTGGACACAATTCAATCCAGTTATGAATGTGAGAGAAACCATCGCCAGAGAGCTACACGCTCCAGCCAGAAGAACATTTTCTACCAGACCTGTACTTTTAACAGTACCACACTGTTACAGGTTACTAACATGTTCGTAGAAACCCAATTTACGACATTGGATGGGCTCAACCCGTCCGTAGTGCAATGTAAAAACCTCGTACTGGACGAACCTTCTTCTTATATACGGTAACTCCTACGCCAGGTAAGTAATGTTAAGTTAGTTTTAAGTAAACTCTTTTACCATCAACCTTTAAAAAACAATCTGTAAAATAAATTCTGTTATAATATGAACACTTTTGTGAGTTTACATAACTACAATTTATTAACGGATATCTCCAGCTCTGTGTGAATTTCTATAGAATACCGTACCATCGAGGTGAGGGCAGCCCAAATTCAATAAAAAAGCCCGACTGTTCTCTAAGGTAGCCGTAAAACGCATAAGTCCTGACGCGGTCCTGCAGCTTGGGGCTGGGCTAATCCCCGTAAGACCTTGAGTCGCAGTCCGGGCCCTCGTACGGTACGTGTATTTGGATGTGTGTAACACTCTATGGCTGGCTTAAACTCTGTAAGTCCAGGGTGTGAGTAAGGGATATTTTTAGTAACAAGAAAAATAAAAAATAAATAAAAGCCCTTTGTAAGTTTGTGCGTCACATTGAAAGGCTTCTCCAAGTAAAGTGGCGGCTAGACTTATAGGGGATCAAAAAAAAAAAAAAAAAAAAAAAGTATAAAAAAAGAAACACAAAAATAATACAGGGAGGTAGCAATTTTGTTATGGAGTGGCTATCACCGTAGCTTGCGATGGTTGGGGCAAATTACATTAAAGTAAGTGGGATTATGCCTACTGGGGACACCCACTATAATAAAAAACGCGCCAATGCACAAAGTGCAATGACCCTATACCCCTTGGGTGGTGTGGAAACTTGGGTCAAGACTTCTCTGGACAGGCATTGACTTGATAGTCATGGTCTTGTCTGGGAATGCAAGGACAAGTGTTACGACTCGTGCATAGACCTTCGGGGAAGGAGGCACAATACTCCTAACAAGCCGTGACTCTCAAGGTCAACTGAGAGTATAAAAGGACTCGTATTTTCACTTTTCTTATCAGTAACCTAACCCTACTGGCGGGTTGGGCTAAACCGGGTTAAATCAACGTGGGTTAATAAAACCCGGGTTAACACAACGTGGGTTATTAAAGCCCCCCGGGTTTTATTAACCCACGTTGATGTAACCCGAGTTAGCCTAACCCTGGCTATAAATAGAGTTGTTTTCTAAATTCTTTATTATTAAACATGAATTCGAATGAACAAGATCTTGTATCAGCTTTGGCTTCGCCACGCGCGCCAGCCAGAAGAACATTTCCCACCATACCTGTAGACTTCTTTTGTTGCATATTGCGATGCAGAAAGACTTAGAAAACAGAAAAACAGAAAAACAGTAAAACAGAAAAACAGAAAAACAGAAAAACAGAAAAACAGAAAAACAGAAAAACAGAAAAACGGAAAAACGGAAAAACAGAAAAACAGAAAAACAGAAAAACAGAAAAACAGAAAAACAGAAAAACAGAAAAACAGAAAAACAGAAAAACACAAAAACAGAAAAACAGAAAAACAGAAAAACAGAAAAACAGAAAAACAGAAAAACAGAAAAACAGAAAAACAGAAAAACAGAAAAACAGAAAAACAGAAAAACAGAAAAACAGAAAAACAGAAAAACAGAAAAACAGAAAAACAGAAAAACAGAAAAACAGAAAAACAGAAAAACAGAAAAACAGAAAAACAGAAAAACAGAAAAACAGAAAAACAGAAAAACAGAAAAACAGAAAAACAGAAAAACAGAAAAACGGAAAAACGGAAAAACGGAAAAACGGAAAAACAGAAAAACAGAAAAACAGAAAAACAGAAAAACAGAAAAACAGAAAAACAGAAAAACAGAAAAACAGAAAAACAGAAAAACAGAAAAACAGAAATCAGAAAAACAGAAAAACAGAAAAACAGAAAAACAGAAAAACAGAAAAACAGAAAAACAGAAAAACAGAAAAACAGAAAAACAGAAAAACAGAAAAACAGGAAATGGAAAAACGGAAAAACGGAAAAACGGAAAAACGGAAAAACAGAAAAACAGAAAAACAGAAAAACAGAAAAACAGAAAAACAGAAAAACAGAAAAACAGAAAAACAGAAAAACAGAAAAACAGAAAAACGGCCGTGAGAAACTCATCATGAGACGTCTTAGAACGCCCATTTCCCCTCTACTAATAGGTATTCTAGTTGCCATAGATGTGTGATTGTGTAAGTTCACAGATACAACAGTTACGTCAAGGGTTGTGCGATCTGTTATCGCAGGTACACAATAACAATAATAGACGTAATAGGTATTATAGTTGCCATAGATGTGTGATTGTGTAAGTTCACAGATACAACAGTTACATCAAGGGCTGTGTGATCTGTTATAGCAGGTACACAATAACGATAATAGACGTAATAGGTATTATAGTTGCCATAGATGTGTGATTGTGTAAGTTCACAGATACAACAGTTACGTCAAGGGTTGTGCGATCTGTTATCGCAGGTTCACAATAACGATAATAGACGTAATAGGTATTGTAGTTGCCATAGATGTGTGATTGTGTAAGTTCACAGATACAACAGTTACGTCAAGGGTTGTGCGATATGTTATCGTAGGTTCACAATAACGATAATAGACGTAATAGGTATTCTAGTTGCCATAGATGTGTGATTGTGTAAGATCACAGATACAACAGTTACGTCAAGGGTTGTGCGATCTGTTATAGCAGGTACACAATAACGATAATAGACGTAATAGGTATTCTAGTTGCCATAGATGTATGATTGTGTAAGTTCACAGATACAACAGTTACGTCTAGGGGTGTGTGATCTCTTATAGCAGGTACACAATAACGATAATAGACGTAATAGGTATTCTAGTTGCCATAGATGTATGATTGTGTAAGTTCACAGATACAACAGTTACGTCAAGGGTTGTGCGATCTGTTATCGCAGGTTCACAATAACGATAATAGACGTAATAGGTATTCTAGTTGCCATAGATATATGATTGTGTAAGTTCACAGATACAACAGTTACGTCAAGGGTTGTGCGATCTGTTATCGCAGGTACACAATAATGATAATAGACGTAATAGGTATTCTAGTTGCCATAGATTTATGATTGTGTAAGTTCACAGATACAACAGTTACGTCAACGGTTGTGCGATCTGTTATCGCAGGTTCACAATAACGATAATAGACGTAATAGGTATTCTAGTTGCCATAGATATATGATTGTGGAAGTTCACAAATACAACAGTTACGTCTAGGGTTGTGCGATCTGTTATCGTAGGTTCACAATAACGATAATAGACGTAATAGGTATTATAGTTGCCATAGATGTATGATTGTGTAAGTTCGTATTGGACTACTAAATATGTAAACTTGTACAATGCATTAATCCATAATTCAGTAGATGATCGTCCATAAGCGGAACTAATGAATATATTCCGTCATACCTCTCTTTAACAGTAAGTACATTTTCAACGTCTTAAGATTATTAACATCAACTGAAAATTAAGACTGACCACTAAAACAACTATACAAATAAAATAATATTGAATGAAAAAGAAACAGGCTTAAAGATTAATTTAACTTATTTTAGCGGTCATATTAAAAATATACTTTGTTATTTCTTTATAACATTGTCTTCATTTAAATAATTGATCAATAGTAGTCATTATGTATCAGGTTATAGTTATATCATACTGCGTTGATGATTCTGAATGTTTTATATTATATATCCTTGTATTTATATTTGAAATGATGAAAGTTTATCTACAGACAAATAAATAATTTAAGGTATACAAGAAAGCAGTAGCTACACCTAAAGTGGTTCTGTTACAGTAAGCTACTTTAGTTAGTGACAGAACTAGTTCAGTTTGGGCCAAACAGTTAATAATGGAAGTTTTCCCAATTATTGTCATCACAGTTCAGATTACAGTCGGGTGACGCAGCAAAGTTTCCCAGCGAGTGAACCACTCGCCAGACTCAGCATGCTGATCATTCCATCTCCTCTGTATAATACATAGAACATCGTTCAACAACAATGTTGTTGTTTCTGACGAAACAAAATTTGTTACTTGCTCCACTTCATTTATAACAATTAACAGAAGTATTTGAAAATAAGCGTTTTCATTTGAGATAAGCTTTTATAAGGATCTTTTATATATTTGATAGGCCTAAATTATCAAAGGCATATTGGAACCCTGGATGACTCTGGTAATAGCTTAGTCCTATTCTACAGTTCTCACTTCACTACGGGGTAGTTCTGTATGCTTGCTGCCATCTCCTTCCATGGTTCGCACTAAACTATCATATCAATATATTTTATTTTTGTTCATTGTTATAAAAATTTTGTTCTTATTTAATTTATTTGCTATAGGTTGTAGGACATTTGTTACAAGTCATTTCTACTACTACATATTTTATTAAAATTGTTATCCTTGTTATATAGTATTGATTACGTTATTATGGTTATTGTTTGTGTCATGTTTGTATCAATTGATAACATTTATAGTTTGTATTTATTTTTGTTTGTTTTTTAATATTATTCAGGATGGCTAATAAACGGAGATATGGTGACTGACACTTCTGATGGCTAAAATTAAAAGATGATATAATTATAATGTTATAAAGCCAACTATATTCCCGCACGCATCCTGTGAGGTGCATTGGGAATTTATGTTACATTTTTATAACTTACAATATTTTTCTGAATAAAGAATTTTTGAACTTGAACTTGAATATAAAAGCTCAGCCAGCTGCCGTTCTCCTAGATAACAAAGTTTTAGCTCTACAAGTCAATTTTAGGCGAATGCAAAAAACAGCCAAACCTTTGAATCCTGCTTGTGTTTTTTTTATTTTTTTATTAGCTGTCAAAGATAAATTATTAAATTAACACCTATTTTACTTTTATGGAAGAAGGAAGAGTTGAGAGGCTGTTTCTACCTCTTGAGGATAGAATTTCAAGAAATTCTTTCTTATGGCCGTTTATGATACAATAGCTAACTACCATCCAAATTTCATCAAATAATTCTGTTCAGTGGTTTCGGAGATCTCGTGATGCGTACATAAAAATAATACGTGGTTTTGGATTTTATAAATCAAGATTAATCATTGCTTTAAACTGTGATCTTATTAACTGTGATTTTATTTAAATAAAGCCATTTACTAATTCTGTTTTATCATAAACATAATACATTTCTCATAAGTTATTAATTCAATTTTTCAGACATTTTATGTCCAATAAATGGTTTTTAAATTATAAGAAAATTAAGTAAACAAATTTATTGATTCAAAATAAGTAGTTTAGGCTATGTCAATCTTAATACTTAATACGTTTATGGAAAAAAATGAGTGGGATAAATTTGATAAGTTAAAAAGTCATACTCTACGGAGAAGAATATTGAACATAAATAGTATGTATAAAACAGTTTTACTCGTTATAAAATATCAATATTCATTGATCTCCTTAGCATTTAATGATAGCTATAATTATAATTTATGCTTGAATAAATATTTTTAGCATAGTTTAGGAAGGCATAAGGTCTTCTTTGACACACTTAGAAATTAAAGCACGAGACCTTGACACTCCAAATGGCATGTAACCACACACTAACCACGAATATTCTTACTTTGAATTAAGCATGTATGGTATGTGACACATTTCAACTCGATTATATGAAGACATGGTGTTCCCCAAGGGTCCATTTTACGGTCTTTATATAAGTTTACAAAATCCCAATAAAGCTATACAATACTAAATAGCTATGAATAAATTATAATACAGCAATTTATACAAAGAAAACCCCAAATTATCAAGTTCAGAAAACAATTAGTTCAACTAAAACACAAGAAATTATATTTTCGTTCGACAAAAAACAAGTTAATCAATTAACATTTTGATCAGTCATATACTCAGATATTCCAAGGCATGCCCAATTTGGTTACGTATCAAATACAGTATCAAGAGGAAGTTTCGCCCTACGAAGAATCAAACATCATGTAACTACATATATTTTATTGATATTATATTTATCGTTCATCAATAGTCACTTCCATTCATCGCACTACATTCCACTCTAAGGAAACAGCCCTGATGCTTTTAGAATCTTTGAATCCAAAAAGCCATAAAAATAATAAACAAAATATTCCGCAAAAGACAAGCCATTATTATTTAAGAACTTGAAGTTTTATACCTAACTACCTCATATGTTTTTAATTGTGATATATCAAACAAAATATTTCTAAACGTACAATTCAAAGTAATATGTATAACTTTTATATAAGATATAAAGCCAATTTAAAAAGAAAATATTATTAAATACAATATAGATTATTTTATAGTTAAAAAAAATTAAATGAAATGTTTATTATATTGTCAATACCTATACGAAATCTGACAGAAGATACCTTTAAGCAGAGCTTGAAGTAATTACTTAACCAAGATTTATTTCTATTACATATATGATTTTAAATGTCCAGAATTATAACAATACTAAAACAATACTAAAAATTAGTTTAAATGAAGACAGTAAAGAATGTTATTATTATTGCTAAGAGTCATCACTGCTGTACGTGTATAGGTGGGCGGGTGGGTCAATACCACTGTACGTGTATGGGTGGGCAGGTAGGTCAATACCACTGTACGTGTATGGATGGGCAGATGAGTCAATACCAGTGTATGTGTATGGGTGGGCGGGTGGGTCAATACCACTGTATGTGTATGGGTGGGCGGGTGGTTCAATACCACTGTACGTGTACGGGTGGGCAGGTGGGTCAATACCACTGTATGTGTATGGGTGGGCGGGTGGTTCAATACCACTGTACGTATAAGGGTGGGTGGGTAGGTCAATACCACTGTATGTGTATAGTTGGGCGGGTGGGTCAATACCACCGTACGTGTATGGGTGGGCAGGTGGGTCAATACCACTGTATGTGTATGGGTGGGCGGGTGGGTCAATACCACTGTACGTGTATGGGTGGGCGGGTGGGTCAATACCACTGTACGTGTATGGGTGGGCAGGTGGGTCAATACCACTGTATGTGTATGGGTGGGCGGGTATGTCAATACCACTGTACGTGTATGGGTGGGCAGGTGGGTCAATACCACTGTACGTGTATGGGTGGGCAGGTGGGTCAATACCACTGTACGTGTATGGGTGGGCAGGTGGGTCAATACCACTGTACGTGTATGGGTGGGCAGATGGGTCAATACTACTGTATATGTATAGGTGGGCAGATGGGTCAATACCACTGTATATGTATAGGTGGGCAGGTGGGTCAATACCACTGTATGTGTATAGGTGGGCAGGTGGGTCAATACCACTGTATGTGTATAGGTGGGTGGGTGGGTCATAACCAGTGTTTGTTTACTTGTTATATTAGAGGTTTAAAAAAGGGGTTTAAAAATTTCTCTCAGTTAAATTTCATTGTTACTGAACCTTTTTAATGATTTATTTAAAGTGGTTAAGATAAAAACTACATCAGGAGTTGATGGAGTCACTTCCTCTCTGATAAAACCAGTTTATGAAAAGCTACGAGAAGTTCAACTGAGTACAATTAACATAGGCCTGGAAAGTGGAGCTTTCTCTCAAAGTTGTTGTTGTTGCTATCCCAATTCATAAATCCGAATCTGAAAATTAATACAGTGGTTCTTGGCAACCTCTTTATTGTTTTCTTCATACACAATTTTGGAAAAAACACTCACATATATAAATCAAACTTAAAAATATCAGTAAAAAAATCTTTGTTATGCACTAATCTATTTATACTCAAGAAAGGAATGTTTACTGAGGTTGCATTTCAATGTTTTATATGCTGCTCCGAACGAAAACCATCTACAAAAGTAATTGGTCACTTTTAGACATTAATCAGTTATTTCATTCCGTGTATTTTAATATACTACTTTCAAAACGCATATATGTGGAATTAGAGATGTTGAATGAAACTACTTCGAGAGTTATTAATCACTCAAGACCGCGTTCACAAATATTAGACATTTTTATTATTTATGGTTTAACTTGTTAAGAAACCTAAGCTAATGATTAAGATCATAACACGTTATTCTTGTTTTTTTCAATGGGTTTTAATTTTATTTATTCTCTCTCTGTTATTTACTATTTTAATCTTATTTTTATTTTTAATTTCATACTATTTAACACTTTTAACAATAAAATTGTTAGAAAAAATGTATTACTGTCACATATCAATTTAATTTGACGAGTGTGGGGAATTTATTGAAATAGTAACTGTCAAACTTTCATTCAAAAAGACGTTTAGAACACTACATTAATATTTGCAATAGGGTTTTTTGAATTAAACCATAATAGTAAAATATTGTAGATCAGCGGATATATTTAAATAAGATTTTTTGTTAGAAGAATTACTTTGTATAAACATTGAACAAAAAGCTATCATCAATGTATATAGTACAGTGGTGTAGTTGTGCAGTCATTATTTGAGATGTTGCCGAGGAGATCAACATTCAAGTTCAAACATACATGAACAATTTCAAACAAACTCAATGGTTGTATTTCTCTGAACAGTTTCAAATTGGAGATCACAGTTCAAAGGCTTTTACGATGTTTCAGATTAACTGATCACCAAGTTCCAATCAGAGATAAGATTGAAAAGACGTTAAAGAGGACATATAACAAAAGACTAAATTAATTTGTTCTAGGTAATTTGTCATACTTAAAATTAGGTATTATAGTATGATATAATTTATGTATCAGACGATATATGGTATATGAAGAATATGAAAAAGAATTATTATTTGTTAATTAATAAGAAAAGAGCTTTTGGACTGAACGTCGAAGAAATTTATGTTCCCAGAATATCTACAACTATTAAATATTATACTGTCTTTTAAAAATGCTTAAATACGTACGTTTACGTTATAGCGCTGCCAACTGCAAACCTCACTGATACGAGTCCCTTACTACAGGAAATAGCAACAGTAAGGGCTGCCAACTGCAAACCTCACTGATACGAGTCCCTTACTACAGGAAATAGCAACAGTAAGGGCTGCCAACTGCAAACCTCACTGATACGAGTCCCTTACTACAGTAAATAGCAACAGTAAGGGCTGCCAACTGCAAACCTCACTGATACGAGTCCCTTACTACAGGAAATAGCAACAGTAAGGGCTGCCAACTGCAAACCTCACTGATACGAGTCCCTTACTACAGGAAATAGCAACAGTAAGGGCTGCCAACTGCAAACCTCACTGATATGAGTCCCTTACTACAGGAAATAGCAACAGTAAGGGCTGCCAACTGCAAACCTCACTGATACGAGTCCCTTAGTACAGGAAATAGCACCAGTAAGGGCTGCCAACTGCAAACCTCACTGATACGAGTCCCTTACTACAGGAAATAGCAACAGTAAGGGCTGCCAACTGCAAACCTCACTGATACGAGTCCCTTACTACAGGAAATAGCAACAGTAAGGGCTGCCAACTGCAAACCTCACTGATACGAGTCTCTTACTACAGGAAATAGCAACAGTAAGGGCTGCCAACTGCAAACCTCACTGATACGAGTCCCTTACTACAGGAAATAGCAACAGTAAGGGCTGCCAACTGCAAACCTAACTGATACGAGTCCCTTACTACAGGAAATAGCAACAGTAAGGGCTGCCAACTGCAAACCTAACTGATACGAGTCCCTTACTACAGGAAATAGCAACAGTAAGGGCTGCCAACTGCAAACCTCACTGATACGAGTCCCTTACTACAGGAAATAGCAACAGTAAGGGCTGCCAACTGCAAACCTCACTGATACGAGTCCCTTACTACAGGAAATAGCAACAGTAAGGGCTGCCAACTGCAAACCTCACTGATACGAGTCTCTTACTACAGGAAATAGCAACAGTAAGGGCTGCCAACTGCAAACCTCACTGATACGAGTCCCTTACTACAGGAAATAGCAACAGTAAGGGCTGCCAACTGCAAACCTCACTGATACGAGTCCCTTACTACAGGAAATAGCAACAGTAAGGGCTGCCAACTGCAAACCTAACTGATACGAGTCCCTTACTACAGGAAATAGCAACAGTAAGGGCTGCCAACTGCAAACCTCACTGATACGAGTCCTTTACTACAGTAAATAGCAACAGTAAGGGCTGCCAACTGCAAACCTCACTGATACGAGTCCCTTACTACAGGAAATAGCAACAGTAAGGGCTGCCAACTGCAAACCTCACTGATATGAGTCCCTTAGTACAGGAAATAGCAACAGTAAGGGCTGCCAACTGCAAACCTCACTGATATGAGTCCCTTAGTACAGGAAATAGCAACAGTAAGGGCTGCCAAAAAAACATTTCTTATGTGTGCAGTAAAAGGTGAGAAACTCCGATACATTTATACTGCATAAAATAGAACGGGTGTGATGAAGTAAATCTTGTGACATGTACGGGTGAACAGTGATGCCAACTAAAAAGGAATCTCTTACTACAATGACAAGCCCCAGTAAGGGCTGCCAAAGTTATGTATGCAGAGAAGGCGATATTTATCAATATTTTCATATTGCACACAATAGGACGGGTGTGTTATAATACATTTTGTGACATATACAAGCGGACTGGGCTGCCAACTGCAAACCCCGTTGACGTACTCTACAAATATAAATGTATAGTCATAGCTAGTCTCATATTTATTACTAAGATCTACATTTTTTGCACACAAAAGGCCCTGTGCGTGTGTATTGTAATAAATCTTGTAACATATAGGGGTGGACAATGCTGCCAACTACAAACCTTGACACAATCGCACTTCCTACAGTTCGAAGATAAATGTCATAGGAAGTTATGGTTATATAATACATTTGAAATTACATCAGGATAGTTGACCACATTAATGTAAGGAACTATAAGATTTTATGTAAGTAAACACGACATAATCGTATAATTGTTTACTAAACTGTAAACTAAGTTCAATAAATATTAGATAAAGCTCTGCAAGTTTATTAATTATATGATGATACGTGATTGTTTCTCCTTCGTTTAAGTTCAGTTCACAGACGGTAGCCTTAAAAGGAGAGTCCGAAAACCTATCATGTCACTCAAATTATTTATTTACCTGTATTTATATTAGTAATTATTGTATTTACAAAGTAAGGAGTGTCTGAACAACTGTTCTATTACTCAAGTAGTTGTTTATTGGTTTTTATAAATAAAGGTATTAGGGTTTAATTTACCTCGTTAAAAATATTATTTGTCAGCAAATTGTGCAGAACGTGTTTACATTTCAAATAACTGATGGCGATGTCATAGTTAATAACTCTAAATGACAAACATAGAGTTAGGTATCGATAACTAAATAGTTCCTCACTCATAGGGTGCAAAATAGTGAACATTATTTATATATATTTAATTTATAACAAATTAAATATTAAGAATAAGGTTTAGAAAGTACTGCTGAAGTGTGCGAAAATAACAACCAAGAGCAACACTTGCACAACAATTGAGGAAAAGGAAGTATTTGAAACAAAACAAGTATGTGTACAAGATTTTTGTCTCATCATTGTACAAAACATTGTACGAAACAACATTGTAAAAGAGAACATTTTGTATCCATTTTGCTTTTTTTAATGCAATATAAATTCGTTTAAATATGGTTTTATGCCTAGGGAATGTTCATGAAAGAAGCAAAACATCGTTTATTAAGTCTTTTTTTGTATTTTAAGGAGTTCAAACCCCGTTTTAACGTTTAAAAGATTATAAGTGTACTATGTAAAAAAACGTCATTTTGTCATTGTAAAACTTACAGGATCCATCTGATCTAATAATAATAAAATATTTGGAACCATTGGTATATGAACCGGTTTGAATTAAAATCAACAATAGTAAAGTTTGAAATCTCCCTACATTTAACTGAGTATTTCCACTGTGATGTTTACATTTTATCCTTTATTCTCACCCGTCTAGGTAATTATGAATTAATTAAGGTGACGCCACTTGTCTCAAGGCGTGTGACATAATTTCATTAAACCGTCTGATATAATCATTTCTGCGCCCTTTTCCAACTATTGTTGTCACCCTTTTCCTCTCTTAATCGTTTTAATTAGGGTTGTCCACACTTCAAAGGGATAATTATACGTTTAGAAAATTCTGACATTACCAATTGCCATAGTTAGATCTTATTGTTTAGTGCAGCATACAGTATTAATGTTTTTAAATGAAATATTTTTAGTAATTCTAAAATGTTTAGAAATAAAACAATAAAAAATTGTGGAATTATTAAAAATGTATCGTTTAAATCCATCGAAATTACACGAAGGACCGGATAAAGAAAGTAGTAATATTTTTTATTTTCTGTTGTTTATATATTATATATACGTTATTTAAAATATTATGTATATGTTATCTTTACGATTAAGATAACTAAATGAAAATTATATAAACGAAGATTAAATTGCAACACAGAATATTATACGATGTTGCGGTTACATAAGGGATATATTATAAAAAAAAAAAAAAAAAACTGAGTACATGAATATTATAGATAGTCTGAATGTAATATAAATTGTATTTATTATTGCATACTATTTATAATGATGTAAATCAAAAAGTTGAATTCAACATATAAAATTTGGTCGTATTTTACCTGGTTCAAAAGGTGCCTGTATCTGCCTGAGTACAACACTTTCTGATGTTGAGAAGAAGATGAAGCAGTTAAAGAGCACCAACTCTGTTGGGTTGGATGAGATCCTCTGTTCATCGTTGGAGATGTATTTTTCCTTATTTCGTTGCCTTTCTCTCATATTTTGACACATATATTGATTGAAGGATATTTCCAAAACCACTCAAGTTAAGTAAAGTTATTTCTTTGTTCTAGGTGTAGATATATACTAGAGATTCAAAGGCTCAATTCAGTTTACCCTCATTTTGTAAACTTTTTGAAAATTGTGTGCCCAAAGCTTGTACCCATTAAGCAATAACCATGTAGGCTTCCGTAAGAATAAATCTACGACTTCGTTTTATCATTAACATTACTCACTAATTAGACAGCGACCCTCAACTCCCTTGATATTTTATGATACAGAAGGAAGGTGATTGACTTCTTAAATCATAATATCACATAAGTCTAGGAGAATACAGGGCTCAAGTCTAGGCCCTGTTCTATTTCTGATATCTATCATTAATCCTCCAAGAATCTCACTTGACCTAATATTATTATTACCTGATGATTGCTCCCTCCTTGTTCCTGAGAAGAATCCAAACTTTGTTATTTTTACTGTCAGTAATCAACTCTTCATACTTTGTAAATGGTCTACTACTAATAAGCTCAAAATGAACACAAGAACATAAAAAATTTCATAAATGTTCATCTGAGTTATTACATGAAAGTTTCATCATCGTGGTAAAATCAATGAATGATTGATTTAGAACAATTTCAATGTACAAAATAATAAAAATAAATATTACTATAGTAAAAGAAATCCTGAAAAAAAGTTATGAACTTTTTAAGATAATACTGTAGGGTTTTTTTTAAATACAATATTGACACGAAATAAAATAAGGATGAATGTGCATTTGAACATAGAAACATTAACTTTGACCGATAAACTATTTGTGTTACTTCCTGCAGCAGGAACATTCGTCAACCGGTGAATTGATGTCATTCCAACTGTGCATTATCTGCAGCAATCACAGCAAACGATGAATCATCATCAACAACAATCACGTCATCAACATGACTTATTGACAAATGTGTGAGATAAAATCAAAAGATAAAATAAAATCTCGTGTTATAACTGATTAGTAATAATAATTTACTATGTGGTATGTATAAATCAGAATATCCTCGATAATTTGCAGAAAATTCTCAGAACTTAATATAATTATTATTGCATGAGATTCAGCAAGAATAATCATGGCTGGTGCTTAATGACAGGCCTAAATGTCACATTGTTTGAATACAATTATGTGTTTTAAACATACAGTAAACTTAGACAATGTTGTACGTTAATATCATGTACAACAACCTTTACTATAGATCAGAAAGTATACGTGCGTACTGTAATACTACTTCCGGTCTTGTATACATATCACTGTTAAATTTATTTAGGATTCATATGTTTTAGTGACGAATGTTATTTTTAAAACTCCTCCAATGGCAGTTACTGCATATCAAGCAACTATTAGGGTTTTTAGTAAGAGATGACTTTTTAGTCTTATATTCGTCCTTTTGTGCACAGTTTTGTGAACTAAAGCCACTATTATTATTATTATCATTATAGCCAACAAATTTACTATGAGACTGGTCGTAATGTCTATATGGGCATAACATTATGTTTAGATCGTTATATTAGTATAAACAAATTTTTGCCTGCATTTAATTTTATTACAGTGTTTGAAGAATTTGAAAACATATTTATCTTAATTGTTCTAACAATGGTGTTTACCATTGAATGTCCTACATTCAAAGCTCTTTGACCAGGTAAAATTACTATGCTTTATTTGCCAAGGGATTAAACTGTCTAGGGTAAAAAGGGATCTTAGCATAATTCGTTAGGGATTTTATACATGTTATTGGTTAATGATATGTGTACGTGAATGCACTAAACTAGTAAGCACACGAAATTCATCAACAACTCCATGATTTACTCGTTACTGGACTTCAGGTACGTTGTTGGAGCATAATGTAAGGTGGTGAGGTGACGTCAGTCAGTCTGCAGCGAGGTCGATATTAGAATTACGCCAGGCTATCCCTACATATCACTGTACGACTTTTAACGGTTGTATTTTTGTGGCTCTCAGTCAGTCTGCAGCGGGGTCGGTATTGGAATTACGCTAGGCTATCCCTACATATCGCTGTACGACGTTTAACGGTTGTATTTTTGTGGCTCTCAGTCAGTCTGCAGCGGGGTCGGTATTGGAATTACGCCAGGCTATCCCTACATATCGCTGTACGACGTTTAACGGTTGTATTTTTGTGGCTCTCAGTCAGTCTGCAGCGGGGTCGGTATTGGAATTACGCCAGGCTATCCCCACATATCGCTGTACGACGTTTAACGGTTGTATTTTTGTGGCTCTCAGTCAGTCTGCAGCGGGGTCGGTATTGGAATTACGCCAGGCTATCCTTACGTATCGCTGTACGACGTTTAACGGTTGTATTTTTGTGGTTCTCAGTCAGTCTGCAGTGGGGTCGGTATTGGAATTACGCCAGGCTATCCCTACATATCGCTGTACGGTTGTATTTTTGTGGCTCTCAGTCACGTAAAACATGTTTCCGACCTTAAAGTAACCCACCTTAGAGTCCCTGATGAAGCTGTAAGTTGTTAGTATTGCAACAACTTACTTTAATATACGCGAAAAATAAGTTCTTAGTAAAATGAAGAGGACCACAGAAAGACTTCTAAAAAAGTACAAAGGTTTAAACATAAATTTAATATGTAATCTTTTATATTATTATAAATGCTTTAGTGCTTTTTCAAACAATGTTTATTACTTGTATTAAAAAAAAAAATGAAAATCATTTTTGTTTTATGTTTATTAAATGTTGTTATAATAGGCCCATATTAAATTGCTACCTTAAATATATGGGTTAAGCATGAACTATTTTTCATTTTTAACGGGTGTTAATTCACCGTTAAATTCACATTTCAATTTAGAAACCAAATTTCATAAGTTAAATTCTTGTCACGCTGCTGCTAAATATTATGAAAATTAACCTTCGAGATGTTTAATTATTTTCTTTTTAGAAGTTTTTTCAAGGTTTGTATTCTAAGTTTAAAAACCAGTAAAAAATAAATTCATAATGTATAAGAAAAACATAGTGTTAATTTAAGACCAAAATTATCAAAACACTGTAAAATAACTTAATTATTTTGAACTAAGTTTTTATACAAATCTGTATTTAATGATATTAAATTTAGGCCTAATAGAGTTTGTAGAAATTAAGACTGAAAGTAATGGACATCAAACATTTTATATTAAGAATAATTATTTTTTGTTCAGTACAGTAGTTTTAATGTTATTTTTAATATTATGTCTACCCTAGTTTGAAGGTTGTTTACTAAGATACTAAGAGGCCTAAGTAAAATCAAATCACACCATCATTTTCCTCGTTTAATTATATGTCATAACATATTCATTTGTAAATGTTATCATAAGTTTTAGTATTTTTTATTCTAGTTGGTACAATAAAAGCTATGGAACTTTGACTTGTTTTCACTGTACATAACTTTACTCTTTTATTAGTAAAACATTATCATAATTTTAACTTTTCAAGACGAAAATTTCTTATTAATTTCCTAAAAAAAGTTTTCTTGTTTTCCAGAGGTCGTAAAATGATTACTTGGTTTTGTTGTAATCCTTATTATATGTATAGTTATGATACATTACTTGCGTACGCTTAAGTAAATGTAGTGATTTTAAACTGATTTAAATACATTTAAATGCACTTTAAATTGGTGGTCAATTTGAATGTATTTAAATCAATATAATATAAAAGTAATGTATAGTAACTATAATTTTCATAAGGATTACAACATGATCAAGTAATTACTTTAATCAAGAAAATTAATAAATTTTACAACCTCTAGAAGACAAGAAAACGTTGTTGTAGAAAATTAATAAGAACTTATTTTATGGAAAAATTAAAATTATGAAATTTAATAAACTCATAAAAAGCCCTACTGTAAACCACGTATTAAAATATAAATACGGTACATGTACGAGATTTTAAGTAGTAAAAGTGTAAAGTTGATGCACAGTGAAAACTAGTAAAAATTCCGGTTATTTTTTGTTCCATCTAGGATAACAATTATAATAAAATGTTCTAATAAATACGTAAACGTACAATTAAACGAGAAAAACAATGGTGAGATTGGACTTTAGAGAGGCCTTTTAGTTTGTTAGTAAACAACCATCAACCACCACATCGAATGATCATCACTTATCACAAACAATGGTGAGATTGGACTTTAGAGAGGCCTTTTAGTTTGTTAGTAAACAACCATCAACCACCACAACGAATGATCATCACTTATCGCAAACCCTCACCATCGTCAACCACCACATCGAATGATCATCACTTATCACAAACCCTCACCATCGTCAACCACCACATCGAATGATCATCACTTATCACAAACCCTCACCATCGTCAACCACCACAACGAATGATCATCACTTATCACAAACCCTCACCATCGTCAACCACCACATCGAATGATCATCACTTATCACAAACCCTCATCGCCATCATCAACCACCACATCGAATGATCATCACTTATCACAAACCCTCACCATCGTCAACCACCACATCGAATGATCATCACTTATCACAAACCCTCACCATCATCAACCATCACATCGAATGATCATCACTTATCACAAACCCTCACCATCGTCAACCACCACATCGAATGATCATCACTTATCACAAACCCTCACCATCGTCAACCACCACATCGAATGATCATCACTTATCACAAACCCTCACCATCGTCAACCACCACATCGAATGATCATCACTTATCACAAACCCTCACCATCATCAACCACCACATCGAATGAAGCATCACTTATCACAAACACTCCTCGCCATCATCAACCACCACATCGAATGATTATCACTTATCACAAACCCTCCTTACCATCATCAACCACCACAACGAATGAATCATCACTTATCACAAACCCTCCTCGCCACCATTAAGCATGCAAAAAAAGTTGGCGAACATTCACGTTACAAATTACTATTAGCCTATGAGGGCAAATGAAAGAAACAGTTTTGGTTTTTTTCTATAAACACCAAGGTTTTCATTTTCTGAGTTGGGGGTCCCCAAACCTCGGAGGCTCCGGTGCACCGCACTGGCTGAACCAACCCATCTACGCCCCTGATCTGACATTTCTTCATTTCCCCATATATTCTGTAGCATTTCAGAAACATTTCTGCTGTTGTATTAGGGTTTCCTTTCAATAACTCAGGTGGTTTGTTGTTTATACCTGGCGCTATTCCACTTTTAGCCCTGCCAAGGCTCTAACAATTTCAGGCTTAGTAAGTAGCTCAGAGCTGATGCGATTATCTTATTGTCGTTGCTAATGCCTTATTTCTTTTTGTTCAACACTTCCTTGTATCTCTTTGTTCAACAGCTCTTCAAAACATTCCTTCCAACGTTATAATTGTGATTCTGTATCAACCAACATTTTTTCATTTTTATTCTTGACAAGCTTTTTAGCACTCAATTTCCTATTTGAGAGTGTTTTCGTTATCCTTTATAATTCTTTGCTATTTCCTACTGCAGCTGCATCTTGTGTTTCTTTATCCAAATTATCAGCCCACATTAGTTTATCCTTTCTTAAACTTCTTTTTACTTCTCTGTGCTTAGAATTGTATTCTCTAGTAAGTTTCCTTATTTGGTCATCTTTATTTGATTGGTTTTTACTTTGTTTCAATCTCTTTCTTTCCTCTATCTCAAGCCATGTCTCTGCAGACATCCAAGGTTTTTAAATTTCTTCCTATGTCCTAAAGTTTCTTTACTAGTCTCAACCAGCACCTCTTTAGATGTTGTCAATCCTCAATCTTCTTGCCAATCCCTTCTCAATCTTGTCAATCCCTCTGTTTTCCATATCAAGGGCTAAAAATCTGTTTTTCAACTCCAAATAGAAATTTTAAAAATCTTATCAGTGTCAAAAAAAATTTCTCTCTTTTCTTCCTGTGTTTTAGGTAAAGGTATTTTTAACCTAATATATGCAGTAATAACATTTCCACAGTCACCACCTCTTCTGTTCCTGGTGTCTAGGAGTGATCTTCTCTATTTTCTGCTAATGGCAACGTGATCAATTTTGTTGGATACTAAGGCACTTGGTGAGTTCCAAGTAATTTTATGGCGTTCTTTGTGTGGGAACATTGTTTCTCCGATAGTTAATTCATTATTGCCGCAGAATTCAACAAATCTGTTGTCATTGTATTTGATAATTCCTACTCCATGTTTACCCATTACTGTTTCCATACCACTATTATCATGTCCAGCCTTGGCATTTAAGTCTCTCATTACAATAGTTATATTTTGTTTATTGATCGTTCTCATAACTTCCTCTAATCCTTTCGTAATCCATTTCCAAATTAATCCCATGTTATTTAACGAAGAAATGTTTATTTCGTTTATTGCATCACATTATTGAAACATTAGAATTTAAAGTAAGTTCCTGGCTTCTAATGTTTGTTTTCGACATTTATTAGATTGCAAATCTACTTGTTTGTTGACCATGGTGATTTGCATTCCCTTGTGAATTCCTGAGGCATTGTCGACACACACAGAATGCTACATAGGTTTGTCTGGGTTACCGTGGAGGGGGGGGGTGGCTACAAACTGTTGAATTATTGCTATGGAGTTATGTTTGGATAATAAAGCTAGTACACTATTATTGGTTTCATTACATTCCGCTTAGTACATTTACTGTTTAGACAGGATTAAAATTAACTAATTATAAAAATATTCGATATTTATTACCGAGACGCTGAGTCCATTTATCTAATATGTGTTATTTGAGTAATTTGGAGTTATCCTGTTTTATTTTAATATAAAATTTGAGTTTTAAATAGAAAACGGCTATTTATTGCATGAAAATATTACACACTATTTAATGTTCTCCAAATGCTACATGGGTGCACGTAGACATTTACAAATATTGTAAATGATTAATAATATGCGTAAGACGAACGAGATAGTTGTAACACTCGAGTTATGTATGAATGGTTTCCCTTAAGAGGCTAAGTTAGTTATTTTTTTCAATCAAGGACAGAACGGATAACAATACTTGTTTCTTAACTTTTTGGAACAGAATGAAAATTTTCCATTAGATATTTGAAAGTTTTTATATATGTATATAATCTTTCTATTAATTTATCGTAGGAGTTTAATTTAAAGCTTAGATTAATAAAACATTTATTATTAATCTATAAATTTATTATTGTGTTATATTTTAATTACGTAATTTATTTTCTTCTGTAATTATTATTCATTGAAATCCAATGTGCTCAATACAACATTCGTCAATACAATAGACGCTAATGTTCAATAAAGACAACCTAATGTCTGAATAACTTTCTAATGTTTGATTGACGTGAATAAGAGTTAGAAACAACAATCACCCCCCCCCCACCCTAGTACTTGCTCAGACACATTAATGTCAACCTGAGTACTTTTACTCAGAGCCCGAAATATTCTGACCTACTAACCCACAACCCCCCGCAACAATCATGTGTTAAAAGGGTTTTTATTTATGTTCTCTCTTATATTGTTATTTAAACAATCTATTTTAGTTAAAACTGAAACTCTCAAAACTATGTTCCTCATTAAATAATATAAAGCGGGGGTAGTACTTTAATGTTGTACTGGTGCCATGATTGGCCATGGTCAAAACATTGCTAATGTTACAAAATAACGTATCTATTTTTTCCTCCTTAGAAATGGGGCTACTTTTTGTTGAAATTTATTATTCAGATAGGCTTATAAAATTCAGTATATATTTATAATAAGGTCAAACGTTTCGTAAGTATTTTGTGTTGTTGTTAGTGGCCAAAAGAGTTTGAAAATATAAGGAAAAAAGAATTGCAGACAGATTTGTATGAACAACTTTTATTGACAATTATAGATTCACTATTATTCTTTACTCTAAGACATAGGCATATTAGTTATATGGAAGAAACATTTCACAACAACACTTCAAACTGCGCGACGTTATATATTATATATAATACTATAAATTAACATTGTGTTGGAATGAGATTTCTCAAGCAGTGTAGAACTTCCAACACCTCATGATGGTGTTACATGTAAAACGTACTCTTAATAAACTTGTTTTGAAGTCAACAAATAATTATCGACAATAATTATAAACAGGTATTTAATATTATTTTACTATCTTACAACATATTTTCCTATTTTTCTATTGTTTATTTATTGAATGCCCTGAATGTCACTTAATACTACTGTCGATTATGGGTGGGAAGGTGTATCATTAACACTGTGCGTGCATGGGTTGAAGGGTGGGTCAACACCACTGTATCTACCTACATACCTCTACAGTGTCTTACAGAGCTCTCTTATTGCAAATGCTGGAACTACGATGAGTTTGGGAATTGGTTGTAGCAATGGCGTGACAATGTAAACCAGCCGTAACCATGGCAACACCTTTACGCATTACACTGTTGCCAAGTTTCAGTTCTCTAAATGTACCTGTTTATAACATACTCCTCTTACGTGGTGTTGTGAATTAATTTATATGCTATTATTTTTGACTTTCTTATTATTTTCTGAAACCAAAGAAGTCAGCGGGTTGGGATGACATACCACAATTCCTTTTAAAATCGTGTGCAGAAACACTCTCCAGGCCACTTGAATTTTTGGTTAACCGGTCGCTTCAAGAGGGGGTCTTCCCCGAACTTTTAAAAATATTCACTATAAAATCAATTTAAAAAAACAAAATAACTTATCAATAGACAACCTTCGTCCAATCTCTCTCCTATCTTCATTTTCAAAGGTCTTTGAAAGAATCATTCTTAATAGATTATATGAATATTTCGATAGAACTAAAATTTTTCACTCTCGTCAATTTGGATTTTTAAAGGGTAAAAATACTTGTAACGCAATTTTTGAGTTTTTTACTGTAGTATCTAATGCCGTGGATGGGTCGCAGCACACTGTTGGTGCCTTTTGTGACCTGTCCAAGGCATTCGACTGTGTGGACCACAACGTCCTGATTGTGAAACTGTGGTATTATGTCATAAGAGGAGTGGCACTTGATTTGATTGCTTCTTACTTGCACAATCGCCGATAAAAAGTTGTGATTGGTTCAGAAGCAGAGAGTGAATTTCAAGTAATGAATTCAGGAATGCCTCAGAGCTCAATATTGGGTCCTATTCTCTTCCTCGTTTATGCAAATGATCTCCCTGAGGTCACTTCTAGTGGGGAGATGGTTCTCTATGCTTACGACACCTCTTTCATTGTTTCACACAAAAACAGAAATATCCTTTCAAAACAACTTTCGGAACAATGAGTTCTATTAAATAACTGGTTCAATGCAAATGGCCTTCATTTAAATCCAAACAAGTCATATTTTATAAAATTTCAAATCAACCGGATTAAATGTACTTTAAATAATACATTCTTTCTGTCACCGAATATCAACATTACCACATCCACGAGATTTCTTGGTTTGGAAGTGGATTCTAGCCTAACTTGGCGTCAGCATATTAATCAATTGCTCCAAAAGCTTAGCAAAGCTTTTTACGCTATTTTAACTCTGTCCCCTATTGTAGATCTAAACACCTTAAAACAAGTTTATTTTGCATATGTACATTCCCTGATTACATATGGACTGTTATGTTGGAGATGTTCTTCTGAATCATCTAAGGTTTTTCTAAAAGAAAATAAAATAATTAGACTTATGACAGGTTCTCTTCACAATGACTCTTGCAGGAAACATTTCCGTAACTTAGGGATTATTCCTCTACCATCAGCTTACTTGTTCCAGTTTTTGCTTTTTGTAAAGTCAAATTATGAGAGATTTTCTAACATGAATTACACACACTGCTATAATACTAGAAACATTTCCATTTTGCAGTATCCTATTCATCGAACAACTTTTCTCGAAAAGTCCCCTTTTTACTCCTGTGTAAGACTATACAATCATCTACCAGTTGAGTTAAAAGGCCTGGATGATTATAAGATGTTTAAGAAGAGACTCTTTAAATATCTAATCTCAAACTGTTTTTACAGTGTCTCAGACTACCTGGATTCCACGTTGGGACGGGTAGTTTACCAGTAGCGAAAACTCTTATTTGGTGTATATATTTTTAACTGCTCATCTTTGTTATATAATTATTGTTGTTTTATATCATTGTTGTAACTTGACAAGTCATCTGCCTAGCTATATTTTAGCGTATAAGGTGTCTTTGACTATAATACATAAATAAAAAAAAAATATATATTGTATGTATTATTTTTTTGATCAGTTAAACATCTTCTAGTGGACTACACTATTATAAACCTCTCTGTAAATCGCTGTATAAATGTCAATACTAACATCCAAATAGTATTATCCTACCTCAATATTCTTTATGCCTGTATACACATCATTAGACACGCCTTCGCGACAGTGCAGACGAACGTACAATTATTACAACATTACCAGTGTTATCTGAAGTCAGGGTTCTGTGTTGTAGGAAACTGAGACGCAGAAACATCTGTTTTGTCACTCATCGTCAAAGTGTCCAACTAGGTTCTGTTGGTTTTATATTCACGTTACAAAAACGATGTAGTAGAACTTTAGTTAGTGTATTTTTCAACAACTACTGGACTGTTTTTGAAATATGAGCGCTGCAAAAGGTATCTAATTATTTAAGATACAAAAAAACACCCGCTTTTATCTTCAGTAGTACCTGTATGGGTGGGTCAATACCACTGTACGTGAGTGGCTGGGAGTTCTCAATCACACACTCTCCTAAACTAATTAAAAAATGTCTATTTTCACTAACTATACATCACTAACTGTAAGTATTAAAAGAGCAATAAACGTCGGCTGCACTTTCCAATAAACACAAAATGAGAGGTCAGAGATGGTTCTTTTAAGGATTTATAATAGTCTGTATATAAAGCTGTTACATTAAATATTATTTTTTTCAGATTGGTCATATTACTTATCCAACAATTAATATCACAATGAATGAAGAGAAAAAGTCATTGTAATAAAAGTGATTGGCTTTTGAATAAAGTTGCAATGAACAATAATTACATTTAGCATCCATAGCAACAATGAACGTTCTTTATTAAACAATAATTTTGTTGAATATCGGCCGCTGTATGAATTAGAGGCTTAGTCGAGAATTTAATAAATAATTAAAACAATGATTCTTTCCAGTAACAATAGGACGTTATTGAATAAACAATAACAGAATAAACTGAAATATTTTAGGTTGTAAGGTCTTTCACTATCAATCTTGTTTTTCGTGCTGAAAGTGCCATCTAAATTCAGCCTCTGTCTTAATTTAGAGAATACCTAGCAGTCATATTTTGATTGGAGTTTTCAAAAACACAAATTTATGTCAGTATTTAGGTCTAATCTATAATTAATATTATGTTTCTTTAATTTGACGAAGAAAATTTTGACTTGGTTAGGGCCTATTTAAAATTAGTTATTATTTACATAATTACTGTTGCAAATTAATGTCTTTTATCTATAAAAATATAAATAATCATAACTTATGTATGGCTCATATATGTTTTGTAATAATTAAGTATGTATTGTAATTAAACTGATTACACCTTAAAAGTGGTATTCGTTCACAGTTTTGTTGGACCAATGATTCTAGATGTCAAACGAGGTAACTTAACTTGATTGTCAACTCACGTGACTAACGATTCTAAGTGTCAAGCGAGGTAACTTAACTTGATTATCAACTCACGTGACTGACGATTCTAGGTGTCAAGCGAGGTAATTTAACTTGATTGTCAACTCACGTGACTGACGATTCTAGGTGTCAAACAATGTAACTTAACTTGATTGTCAACTCACGTGACTGACGATTCTAGGTGTCAAGCGAGGTAACTTAACTTGATTGTCAATTCACGTGACTGACGATTCTAGGTGTCAAACAATGTAACTTAACTTGATTGTCAACTCACGTGACTAACGATTCTAAGTGTCAAGCGAGGTAACTTAACTTGATTGTCAACTCACGTGACTCATGATTCTAAGTGTCAAGCGAGGTAACTTAACTTGATTGTCAACTCACGTGACTCATGATTCTAGGTGTCAAGCCAGGTAACTTAACTTGATTGTCAAGTCACGTGACTGACGATTCTAAGTGTCAAGCGAAGTAACTTAACTTGATTGTCAACTCACGTGATGATGATTCTAGGTGTCAAGCGAGGTAACTTAACTTGATTGTCAACTCACGTGACTGACGATTCTAGGTGTCAAGCGAGGTAACTTAACTTGATTGTCAACTCACGTGACTGACGATTCTATGTGTCAAGCGTGGTAACTTAACTTGATTGTCAACTCACGTGACTGATGATTCTAGGTGTCAAGCGAGGTAACTTAACTTGATTGTCAACTCACGTGACTGACGATTCTAAGTGTCAAGCGAAGTAACTTAACTTGATTGTCAACTCACGTGATGATGATTCTAGGTGTCAAGCGAGGTAACTTAACTTGATTGTCAACTCACGTGACTGACGATTCTAGGTGTCAAGCGAGGTAACTTAACTTGATTGTCAACTCACGTGACTGACGATTCTAGGTGTCAAGCGAGGTAACTTAACTTGATTGTCAACTCACGTGACTGACGATTCTAGGTGTCAAGCAAGGTAACTTAACTTGATTGTCAACTCATGTGACTAATGATTCTAGGTGTCAAGCGAGGTAACTTAACTTTATTGTCAACTCACGTGACTGACGATTCTAGGTGTCAAGTGAGGTAACTTAACCTGATTGTCAACTCACGTGACTGACGATTCTAGGTGTCAAGCGAGGTAACTTAACTTGATTGTCAACTCACGTGACTGACGATTCTAGGTGTCAAGCGAGGTAACTTAACTTGATTGTCAACTCACGTGACTGACGATTCTAGGTGTCAAGCAAGGTAACTTAACTTGATTGTCAACTCATGTGACTGATGATTCTAGGTGTCAAGCGAGGTAACTTAACTTGATTGTCAACTTACGTGACTGACGATTCTAGGTGTCAAGTGAGGTAACATAACCTGATTGTCAACTCACGTGACTGACGATTCTAGGTGTCAAGCGAGGTAACTTAACTTGATTGTCAACTCACGTGACTGACGATTCTAGGTGTCAAGCGAGGTAACTTAACTTGATTGTCAACTCACGTGACTGATGATTCTAGGTGTCAAGCCAGGTAACTTAACTTGATTGTCAACTCACGTGACTGACGATTCTAAGTGTCAAGCGAGGTAACTTAACTTGATTGTCAACTCACGTGACTGATGATTCTAGGTGTCAAGCGAGGTAACTTAACTTGATTGTCAACTTACGTGACTGACGATTCTAGGTGTCAAGTGAGGTAACATAACCTGATTGTCAACTCACGTGACTGACGATTCTAGGTGTCAAGCGAGGTAACTTAACTTGATTGTCAACTCACGTGACTGATGATTCTAGGTGTCAAGCGAGGTAACTTAACTTGATTGTCAACTCGTGATTTATGATTCTGTGTACATTGTACAACGATTTTTCAAATAAACAATTAAAAACATTAAAATATTTTAATATAAAATAGTATTACTTTTTGACTGACCTTTTGGAGTATCTGTACTGCATATATATATATATATATATATATATATATATATATATATATATATAAATGTATGCATAGATATATATATATAAAAAAAAAAAAACTAGATAAAAGACAAAGATTTTTGCGTATTGTTACTTCAACTTGGATTTATACAATTTTCAATGCGATATTAAGTATTTTTTCCTCAACTGTAACACATTATAAAACAAATAAATGTATTTAATGTTGAGACTTGACAATATATGTAAAAAATTATAACACTTTATAATATAACACTAAAAAGCAATATAACGTGAACTAAATATTATAAGAAAATACAGAAATAAGATGTTACGTAGATAGAAATTAGCACGGCTTTAAAATTATAAAGCAGTTAATCAACTTCAGGTATGCCATCCTGATGTAGCTAATAAAAGTTCCTTAATTCTATAGAAGCAACGTGCTAAGAGATTATGATTAAAAATTATCTTTTAAAGGTTTTTTTAATCCTTATAATAACTATAGTATTTAATCCTTAACACTTTTAAATCACAAACATCCAACATCCTGCAAGACTGAATAATTTAGTCAAGTAAAGGGTTTACAGTTTAATTTTTAAATTAAATATAACTCATAGTTGCATAAAAAATGTAAGTGCTTTATTATCTGATTTGAGTCGTTAATTTCAAAAATGTTTTCTCACGAAGAGGTCACTTTTGGAAAATCTATTTTAAAACTGTTATAAAGGAAATGAATTGAAACAATGTTTTTTTATAGAAATGTTTTAGTGCGTGGCAAAAGGAGTCTTGTAGATACCAAATAAATTTAAATGGCTGTTTACAATAAACGTATAATTGTTTTAATTTGTAACACACAGAAAATACATAAAGTTTTTAGATTCTAGATATTAGTGAGAGTATGGATAAATAACAAAACAGTAGACTTCAAAATATGGCGTTGGTCTTAAAAGATTGTTATACTGTGTATCGAAAAGTGTATGTGGGGTTGTTTCTGTGAATAATCATATCAAGTCTTCTACCAGGACGGGGGGTTCTTCAGCTTCGTAGAGCAAAACGAGTTTGTCCCCACTAAGAAGAAATAAAACTTTGAATGTCAACTATAAGTCCAAGATATTTATATTCATCTACCTGTTTTATTTCTGTACAGTCACAGTCAAAACTGAATTGCACTGATTTGTGTGATTTTAATTGGATGAGTAAAGAAGTTCTGATTTTTAAATCAAATAATATATATTTTGTTTTTCCTGCAATTAAAAATTATTTATTTTTCCAAAGCCAGAATTTGAGATTATGTAAATCCTCGTTCATAGAATCTTTGATTGCATTTTTGTTATGAGATGTATATAAAAAGGTAGTGTTAATATACATTGTGTTATACTAAGAACCATCGTATTTACTGTAACAACGGCGTATTTCTTACAACAAAGTCTTGCGTAATATTGAATCGGTAGGAATAAATACAAATAATGTGATTTTTGTACTAAACATAAGACGGTTACGTGCCTAGAAAGTATATTGAAAGAAGAGTGTATATTATATATTCTGGGGACGCACACCTTACGATCGGTCCGAAACTGAAGTAATCTTACGTTATTAAAGATATAATGAGACCAATCTAAATTTTCATTTAATATAAATAATAATTGTATAATTTATTTAATTCATAAAAGAACACTGAAATTTAGTAAAAACATCAAAATCATTTCTTCATCTTAAAAAAAATTATCTATTTGTTTACTTACCAGCAAAAATCACAAATAGTTTGAATACGTACATAATTCTAATATTATTCAAGTATGCCATGGATATATTTGCATTAAAAGTTATTTAAAATATACCTACATATAT
>JAQJVL010000857.1:116140-263640 GCA_035578905.1 Stictocephala bisonia
TATTGTACGGTATGGCTAGATGGCCATTATCACTGTATGGTATGGGTGGGTAGCTCACTAATATTGTACGGTATGGCTAGACGGGTCATTATCACTGTATGGTATGGGTGGGTAGCTCACTAACATTGTATGGTATGGCTAGATGGGTCACTAACTGTATGGTATGGGTGGGTAGCTCACTAATATTGTACGGTATGGCTAGATGGGTCATTATCACTGTATGGTATGGGTGGGTAGCTCACTAACATTGTACGGTATGGCTAGATGGGTAACTATCACTGTATGGTATGTGCGGATGGGTAGCTCACTAACATTGTACGGAATGGCTAGATGGCCATTATCACTGTATGGTATGGGTGGGTAGCTCACTAATATTGTACGGTATGGCTAGGAGGGTCATTATCACTGTATGGTATGGGTGGGTAGCTCACTAACATTGTATGGTATGGCTAGATGGGTCACTAACTGTATGGTATGGGCGGGTAGCTCACTAATATTGTACGGTATGGCTAGATGGGTCACTATCACTGTATGGTATGTGCGGATGGGTAGATCACTAACATTGTACGGAATGGCTAGATGGCCATTATCACTGTATGGTATGGGTGGGTAGCTCACTAATATTGTACGGTATGGCTAGATGGTCATTATCACTGTATGGTATGGGTGGGTAGCTCACTAACATTGTATGGTATGGCTAGATGGGTCACTAACTGTATGGTATGGGTGGGTAGCTCACTAATATTGTACGGTATGGCTAGATGGGTCATTATCACTGTATGGTATGGGTGGGTAGCTCACTAATATTGTACGGTATGGCTAGATGGGTCATTATCACTGTATGGTATGGGTGCGTCAGTATAACTCCACGTGTAATTTACTGATTAGTTAAGCCTTCTTCCAAGACATTTAACTGCTCGTGACAAGGCTCAGTCACTCCTGGTCGGACATGTTGGCGTGCTCGCTCCCTGTCCAGACCTGATCTACACGCCCTCGTTGCATATTCATCATTTCTCCCCCGCCCTCATCTTATGATTGAACACATTAGTTTTTTTCTTTTTTTTTCAATATAACGAAAGTAAGAAGAAAAATAGGGATATTGTGTGCCTGTAAATTGTTTATTTTTACAGGAGATTGGTTTAAACAAACAGTTTACTCAGCAGTAGGAGTATGATAACATTATTTCGTAATATAAAACGTGTTGGAATAAAGAGTATAGTATTGATTCTAATTATAGAAAAGTAATACATTTAAAATAATGAATATCATATTTTTGGATATTTTACTAATATTTCCTATATTCAACATATAAATAATTTAATACAATAGTACAGTTAGAAATCACTAAATGAATTAAAATTAAGTACTCTTTTTAAAGTGGGAGGGACAAGTAAATCTTTTTTACTAACTTTATTGATAGGAAAAACAATGGAAAATTTCAAGAATTTACTGTAAATAATTTCAAATTTTATAAAAAAGAATATCATGCTTAGTTTAAACAAACAAAAATAAAAAAAATACTTTTGGTATTGATTTAAAATAATCCCACTATCCAAATATAATCAAATGGCATCAAGTCCAGTAAATGAAATAAGATACATTCAATTAGAATATCAATGTCGAGTTTACTAAAGTACCCAACAATTAAAATATGTGAGATTTTTTAGAAACAAAATAAATAAAAAATATGCGTATAATTATTTTAATGTAGGTCTATAGATATAAAATGTATGAAGGATTAGTTCAAAATTAATACTTGATCTGAGGAAGTAATAATAAAGCCCAAAATGCCGATAGAATATCATCAAACGAATTTATGAACTGTAGAGATTCAATTACTTCTTCCTCACAATTTGTTAATCAACTCCTATTGAAGATTCGTTCGGTTCCTAAGTTTCTAAATAAAGGTTTTACAAGAATGTTATATTTTAGTTCATCACCGGCCCCACTTTCCACATGTAATAGTGGGTAGGACAATAACTATATTCTTAAGTTAAAATAATTATTTATGTATTTCCACAAAGCAATAAATGTAATAAACTAAATATCTTAACACTAGAAACCACAAATAACATAAAAATATTTTAAAAAATACTAGAATGTGCTAAAATCTAAACTAGATAAAATTTAACCTGGCCTTTCCCGCCTTTTTCGTTCATTGTTCATCTGGATAGCTTTATACTTACAATACAGTATTACTGGTGCTACGTGTAAAAATTGTATTGAAAATATTTCTCAATAAAACCTAAACAAATCTTAAGATATGAGATTTCATTTTATTTTAGTTATACGTAGTTGTTTCCAAAATAAGTTAAGCTATAACGATACTGAAACCTTTACATGTTGATTTATTTTATATTTATAAATTTGAGTTCTACGAGTGAAGTACCAATCGTCAGCTGCATAACTGATACAGCTCTACGACGTGGGGCACATGGAATTGGTAATGTAAAATGCAAAGCGATTGGAATGTCCCCTCTATGGGAAAGTTATGGGCATCATTACTGTCAAAAGAAGGTGCTGTTTGCGTTTACACAGTTTGCACGTTGCACTCATTCAAAATATGTTTGGGATTTATTTTGTAGTAGCTAGTGATTGAGAATGATAACATTTTGGTTTCAGAGAACGAACAAGTGGAACAAATTATTACATAATAGGCCATGACACATATTATAATATGAAATTCTTTGTATAAACAATGTAGTATGAATACAACATGATTCATCATTATGAAAGACGCCAAACGTATATGTGTGAATATGAGGTGCAACTGAGTATGATGGGTCTAAATGAACGCATAGTCATTGTTTACGACTAAACTAACTAATGATTAAACTAAGTTCGAATGATCCTTACAAAAAGCCAAACATTATATGATACGAAACTAAGGAACCTACAGCTTTGCGTGGACACCGAACCACATGGTATTTGATTGCTTTTCAGATAAATGCCAAGCCCGATAATGAGTTATCAGGTTCTATACAAAACATCCGGACCATAGCATAAACACCCCAACATTTTCTAGTAGTGTCCACGCCTATAGCAACCACTGAGTCGAAGCCAAGTCGTATAAAGAGGACCGACCATAACTATTTGTCCCCCAGGTGGCTGTGTTACAACACAGCGTCGCCTATGCTAGTGACGGATGGCGCAGGAGTAAATCACCCGTTTTATTGGAACATTATTTTTTTCATGCAAAGAACAATAAATCTGTTATTTAGACAATTGTAATGCAAAGATTATAAATACATACAAAACATAAGCTATATAGTATGAAAATATTATTTTATTTAAATTCTAAAAAAACCTAATGAAATATTTCGTAAAACTTGTACAAATGGTAGCAGGACACCTAGCGTGTTCAGTTTTCTTCGTTCAAATGTACGTTTACAAAGAACACGTCAAATCTTTACAATACAATAATGTATAAATACAACGTTGTACAATAAATAATTAACAAATAAAATGTAATTCTGAAGTTCAATAAATTAACTAAGCTACGACTATAATACATTATTTAAAGAAACGTTTTTATGCCACTTAAACTGTTGTAATCGTAAAAACATTTTTCAATAAAATAGGTTTTTAACCTCATTTTAAAAATTGAGATCCTCCCGACATCACGGAGATCTCTGGGCAGCTTATTGTATATTGAGATTCAGAGGTGATACGGCCCCCTCCCGAAAGCACTCGTGCTGACCGGCCACAGAGAGGACATTTCTGCCTCTAGTGGCATAGGTGTGGTATGAGCCGTTTGTCTCGAAATAATTTGGATTTTTCTTTTACAAACATGCACGCCTCATACCCCACCAGGTCCGCCAAGGTCAACACACCGTACTCACGGAAGAGAGGCTCACACGACTGCATCCGACTCAGATTACCAGTGGTAATGCCCATTTTTGTAATATAAAAATTCTATCAATTTTGACAAGCCCAAAAAATGACCCCATATCTTAAAATTGATTCTACATGTCCATGGTAAAAAGTAAGCAAGGCTTCAACACCACAGACCCGAGCCAGGCGGCCGAGAGCAAAACACGCGGTGCGAAGTCTTTTACAGACATAATCGACATGGGAGGCCCACGATAGGTCACTGTCCACAAATAAACCAAGAAATTTAACAGTGTTTATCTGATTTAATATTTGATTGCCTATTTTTATGTTATTATGTTGTGGTGGTTGTAGTGAATGGCGTGAAATTTTAAGTGAACACAGTGAGTTTTGTCGCTATTAAGCTTAAGCATGTTATCTGTAAACCATTTCGATGCAGAACTCAAACTTGAATTTGTTACCCCAACCAACGACTGCTCCCCGGAACGGGCAATGCGCAGGGAAAAGTCGTCAGCGAACATCACAGCATCACATTCTGCTATGTTGATTGGAAGATCATTTATGTATAGAAGAAACAGAATTGGACCTAGGATAGAACCCTGCGGGATCCCACACATGATATTCTGAACAGCATATTGGAAAGTGGTAGATTTTGTATTATAACTGGTTACCTGCCTCCTGTCAACCAAATAAGATTTTCACAGATTCAAGGGCAGACCACGAACACCATAATGTTGAAGTTTTTGTAATAGCAAATAGTGATTTACGCAATCAATTGCTTTACTTAGATCGCAAAAATCCCAAGAGTAGATAATTTTTTGTCCAGTGCAGAAATTATCCCTATTAATGAAAGAATGTATTGCTGTGTTTGTGGACTTACCTTTACGGAATCCATGTTGGCTATCTGACAGAATATTGTTACGGTGAAAAAAGGTTATTAATTTACCACAAATTACAGTTTCAAATATTTTGGAAAAAGCTGGTAATATTGATATAGGGTGGTAGTTATCTGCAGTTTGGGCGTGTATTTTATTTTCACATATACTTTTTTTGTATAAAATATCACTAATCCAATATTTTAATTCCTTTTCACCAATACACATAATCATGTGTCGTGATGAGCTGTGTGGTAGGCCTATATGACCCCCTTGCTATCGGCATTGATTATTCAGTAGCCTATTACGGCGTTACTAAAAGCAGTCATTATGTGTTCTCGTTGTGTTGGTTGCATGTCGTGACACGCCCAGTTCTCATGTGACGTGCTGAGCTGTGTGGTATATGACTCCCTAGCTATCGGCCGTGATTATTCAGTAGTCAATTACGGCGTTACGACGGGCGGTCATTATGTGTTCTTGTTGTGTTTGCAGCATGTTCATGACACGCCCAGTTCTCATGTGCAATGATGATCTGTGTAGTATATCAACCCCTAGCTATCGGCCGTGATTATACAGGTACTGATTATCCTATTACGGCGTTACAGCAGGCGGTCATTATGTGTTCTTGTTGTGTTTGTTGCATGTCCGTAACACGCTCAGTCCTCATGTGACGTGCTGTGGTGTGTGGTATACCAACCACCTTGCTATCGGCCGTGATTATTCAGTAGCCTATTACGGCGTTACTACAGGCGGTCATTACGTATTCACGTTGTGTTTGTTGCATGTCCATGCCAAAACAAGTTCTCATGTTCAATGATGAGCTGTGTGGTACATCAACCCCCTTGCTATCTGACGTGATTATTCAGTTGCCAATTACGGCGTTACGAGAGGTGGTCACTATGTGTTCTTGTTGTGTTTGTTGCATGTCCGTGACACAGCCATTCTTTTGCGCAATGTTGAGCTGTCAACCCCTTTGCTATCGTTCGTGATTATGCAGGTACTGAGTAGTTTTTTCGGCAGGCGGTCATTTTGTGTTCTTGTTTTGATTTTTACATGTCCGTGACCCGCGTAGACCTCATGTGACGTGCTGAGCTGAGCGGTATATCAACCCCATTGCCATCGGCCCTGATTGTACAGGTACTAAGTAGACCATTATGGCATTTAGGCTAGTGTTCATTACATGTTCTTGTTGTGTTACTTGCATGTCCGTGACACGCCAAGTTCTCATGTGCAATGATGAGCTGTATGGTATATCAACCCCCTTGCTATCTGCCGTGATTATAGAGGTATTGAGTAGCTAATTTAGGCGTTAAGGCAGGTTGTTATTATATATTCTTATCGTGTTTGTTGCACGTTCGTGACACGCTCAGTTCTTATGTGCTGAGCTGTGTGGTTGATATAATCCTCTGCTATCGGCCGTGATTATACAGGTACTGAGTAGCCTATTACGGCGTTACGGCAGGCGGTCATTAGACGCTCTTGTTGATTACACACTATATGTTTAGTATATCGGCACATTTTCCAAGCTCACATTGGACTTAGGTATTTCAATTAGGGGCTTATATACATATAAATATAATAAGGAAATACTGTTTTCCTAATAGTAATTAATATTGTAATATGGGACAATTTAATTTAGTTACATTGTAATTTTCAGTCTTATTCCTATCATGTTAGGACATATGCAGTTATTAGTAAAGTTATGAAATATTTTATCATTTTATGAATTATTACTATATGTGCATAAGTTTTAAGTTCACAACTCAACATTTTTTAACATACCACTCTGATTAGTAACACTTCTGAACCACTGATTAGTAACACTCCTAAACCACTGATTAGTAACACTCCTGAACCACTGATTAGTAACACTCCTGAACCACTAATTAGTAACACTCCTGAACCACTAATTAGTAACACTTCTGAACCACTAATTAATAACACTTCTGAACCACTTTGATTAGTAACACTTCTGAACCACTAATTAATAACACTCCTGAACCACTAATTAGTAACACTCCTGAACCACTAATTAGTAACACTTCTGAACCACTGATTAGTAACACTCCTGAACCACTAATTAGTAACACTCCTGAACCACTAATTAGTAACACTTCTGAACCACTGATTAGTAACACTCCTGAACCACTAATTAGTAACACTTCTGAACCACTAATTAATAACACTTCTGAACCACTTTGATTAGTAACACTCCTGAACCACTGATTAGTAACACTCCTGAACCACTGATTAGTAACACTCCTGAACCACTAATTAGTAACACTCCTGAACCACTTATTAGTAACACTTCTGAACCACTAATTAATAACACTCCTGAACCACTAATTAGTAACACTCCTGAACCACTAATTAGTAACACTTCTGAACCACTGATTAGTAACACTCCTGAACCACTGATTAGTAACACTCCTGAACCACTAATTAGTAACACTTCTGAACCACTAATTAGTAACACTTCTGAACCACTTTGATTAGTAACACTCCTGAACCACTGATTAGTAACACTCCTGAACCACTAATTAGTAATACTTCTGAACCACTAATTAGTAACACTTCTGAACCACTGATTAGTAACACTTCTGAACCACTTTGATTAGTAACACTCCTGAACCACTGATTAGTAACACTCCTGAACCACTGATTAGTAACACTTCTGAACCACTAATTAGTAACACTTCTGAACCACTAATTAGTAACACTCCTGAACCACTGATAAGTAACACTCCTGAACCACTGATTAGTAACACTCCTGAACCACTGATTAGTAACACTTCTGAACCACTAATAAGTAACACTCCTGAACCACTGATTAGTAACACTCCAGAACCACTGATTAGTAACACTCCTGAACCACTGATTAGTAACACTCCTGAACCACTAATTAGTAACACTCCTGAACCACTAATTAGTAACACTCCTGAACCACTGATTAGTAACACTCCTGAATCACTAATTAGTAACACTCCTGAACCACTGATTAGTAACACTCCTGAACCACTGATTAGTAACACTACTGAACCACTAATTAGTAACACTCCTGAACCACTAATTAGTAACACTCCTGAACCACTGATTAGTAACACTCCTGAACCACTAATTAGTAACACTCCTGAACCACTAATTAGTAACACTCCTGAACCACTAATTAGTAACCCTCCTGAACCACTGATAAGTAACACTCCTGAACCACTAATTAGTAACACTCCTGAACCACTAATTAGTAACACTCCTGAACCACCGATTAGTAACACTCCTGAACCACCGATTAGTAACACTCCTGAACCACTAATTAGTAACACTCCTGAACCACTGATTAGTAACACTCCTGAACCACTAATTAGTAACACTCCTGAACCACTGATGAGTAACACTCCTGAACCACTAATTAGTAACACTCCTGAACCACTGATTAGTAACACTCCTGAACCACTGATTAGTAACACTCCTCAACCACTGATTAGTAACACTCCTGAACCACTAATTAGTAACACTCCTGAACCACTAATTAGTAACACTCCTGAACCACTAATTAGTAACACTCCTGAACCACTAATTAGTAACACTCCTGAACCACTAATTAGTAACACTCCTGAACCACTGATTAGTAACACTCCTGAACCACTGATTAGTAACACTCCTGAACCACTGATTAGTAACACTCCTGAACCACTGATTAGTAACACTCCTGCAACCACTAATTAGTAACACTCCTGACCTAACGTAACACTCCTGAACCACTAATTAGTAACACTCCTGAACCACTAATTAGTAACACTCCTGAAACCACTAATTAGTAACACTCCCTGAACCACTAATTAGTAACAACTCCTGAATCACTAATTAGTAACACTCCTGAACCACTAATTAGTAACACTCCTGAACCACTAATTAGTAACACTCCTGAACCACTGATTAGTAACACTCCTGAACCACTGATTAGTAACACTCCTGAACCACTGATTTAGTAACACTCCTGAACCACTGATTAGTAACACTCCTGAACCACTAATTAGTAACACTCCTGAACCACTGATTAGTACACTCCTGAACCACTAATTAGTAACACTCCTGAACCACTGATTAGTAACACTCCTGAACCACTGATTAGTAACACTCCTGAACCAATAATTAGTAACACTTCTGAACCACTAATTAGTAACACTTCTGAACCACTTGATTAGTAACACTCCTGAACCACTTTGATTAGTAACACGCCTGAACCACTGATTAGTAACACTTCTGAACCACTAATTAGTAACACTTCTGAACCACTAATTAGTAACACTTCTGAACCACTAATTAGTAACACTTCTGAACCACTGATTAGTAACACTTCTGAACCACTGATTAGTAACACTTCTGAACCACTGATTAGTAACACTCCTGAACCACTGATTAGTAACACTTCTGAACCACTGATTAGTAACACTCCTGAACCACTGATTAGTAACACTCCAGAACCACTGATTAGTAACACTCCTGAACCACTGATTAGTAACACTCCTGAACCACTAATTAGTAACACTCCTGAACCACTAATTAGTAACACTCCTGAACCACTGATTAGTAACACTCCTGAATCACTAATTAATAACACTCCTGAACCACTGATTAGTAACACTCCTGAACCACTGATTAGTAACACTCCTGAACCACTAATTAGTAACACTCCTGAACCACTAATTAGTAACACTCCTGAACCACTGATTAGTAACACTCCTGAACCACTAATTAGTAACACTCCTGAACCACTAATTAGTAACCCTCCTGAACCACTGATAAGTAACACTCCTGAACCACTAATTAGTAACACTCCTGAACCACTAATTAGTAACACTCCTGAACCACCGATTAGTAACACTCCTGAACCACCGATTAGTAACACTCCTGAACCACTAATTAGTAACACTCCTGAACCACTGATTAGTAACACTTCTGAACCACTAATTAGTAACACTCCTGAACCACTGATTAGTAACACTCCTGAACCACTAATTAGTAACACTCCTGAACCACTGATTAGTAACACTCCTGAACCACTGATTAGTAACACTCCTGAACCACTAATTAGTAACACTCCTGAACCACTAATTAGTAACACTCCTGAACCACTGATTAGTAACACTCCTGAACACTGATTAGTAACACTCCTGAACACTGATTAGTAACACTCCTGAACACTGATTAGTAACACTCCTGAACCACTAATTAGTAACACCCTTGAACCACTGATTAGTAACACTCCTGAACCACTAATTAGTAACACTCCTGAACCACTAATTAGTAACACTCCTGAACCACTAATAGTAACACTCCTGAACCACTGATTAGTAACACTCCTGAACCACTAATTAGTAACACTCCTGAACACTAATTAGTAACACTCCTGAACCACTGATTAGTAACACTCCTGAACCACTAATTAGTAACACTCCTGAACCACTGATTAGTAACACTCCTGAACCACTAATTAGTAACACTCCTGAACCACTAATTAGTAACACTCCTGAACCACTAATTAGTAACACTCCTGAACCACTAATTAGTAACACTCCCTGAACCACTAATTAGTAAACACTCCTGAACCACTGATTAGTAACACTCCTGAACCACTAATTAGTAAACCTCCTGAACCACTAATTAGTAACACTCCTGAACCACTGATTAGTAACACTCCCTGAACCACTATTAGTAACACTCCTGAACCACTAATTAGTAACACTCCTGAACCACTGATTAGTAACACTCCTGAACCACTGAATTAGTAACACTCCTGAACCACTGATTATGTAACACTCCTGAAACCACTGATTAGTAACACTCCTGAACCACTAATTAGTAACACTCCTGAACCACTGATTAGTAACACTTCCTGAACCACTAATTAGTAACACTCCTGAACCACTGATTAGTAACACTCCTGCAACCACTATATTAGTAAACACTCCTGAACCACTAATTAGTAACACTCCTGAACCACTAATTAGTAACACTCTGAACACTAATTAGTAACACTCCTGAACCACTAATTAGTAACACTCGCTGAACCACTAATTAGTAACACTCCTGAAACCACTGATTAGTAACACTCCTGAACCACTGAATTAGTAACACTCCTGAACCACTGATTAGTAACACTCCTGAACCACTGATTAGTAACACTCCTGAACCACTAATTAGTAACACTCCTGAACCACTGAATTAGTAACACTCCTGAAACCACTAATTAGTAACACTCCTGAACCACTAATTAGTAACACTCCTGAAACCACTGATTAGTAACACTCCTGAACACTTATTAGTAACACTCCTGAACCACTAATTAGTAACACTTCTGAACCACTTTGATTAGTAACACTCCTGAACCACTTGATTAGTAACACTCCTGAACCACTGATTAGTAACACTTCTGAACCACTAATTAGTAACACTTCTGAACCACTAATTAGTAACACTTCTGAACCACTAATTAGTAACACTTCTGAACCACTGATTAGTAACACTCCTGAACCACTGATTAGTAACACTTCTGAACCACTGATTAGTAACACTCCTGAACCACTGATTAGTAACACTTCTGAACCACTGATTAGTAACACTCCTGAACCACTGATTAGTAACACTCCAGAACCACTGATTAGTAACACTCCTGAACCACTGATTAGTAACACTCCTGAACCACTAATTAGTAACACTCCTGAACCACTAATTAGTAACACTCCTGAACCACTGATTAGTAACACTCCTGAATCACTAATTAATAACACTCCTGAACCACTGATTAGTAACACTCCTGAACCACTAATTAGTAACACTCCTGAACCACTGATTAGTAACACTTCTGAACCACTAATTAGTAACACTCCTGAACCACTGATTAGTAACACTCCTGAACCACTAATTAGTAACACTCCTGAACCACTAATTAGTAACACTCCTGAACCACTGATTAGTAACACTCCTGAACACTGATTAGTAACACTCCTGAACCACTAATTAGTAACACTCCTGAACCACGATTAGTAACACTCCTGAACCACCGATTAGTAACACTCCTGAACCACTAATTAGTAACACTCCTGAACCACTGATTAGTAACACTCCTGAACCACTAATTAGTAACACTCCTGAACCACTGATTAGTAACACTCCTGAACCACTAATTAGTAACACTCCTGAACCACTGATTAGTAACACTCCTGAACCACTGATTAGTAACACTCCTGAACCACTAATTAGTAACACTCCTGAACCACTAATTAGTAACACTCCTGAACCACTGATTAGTAACACTCCTGAACCACTGATTAGTAACACTCCTGAACACTGATTAGTAACACTCCTGAACACTGATTAGTAACACTCCTGAACCACTAATTAGTAACACCCTTGAACCACTGATTAGTAACACTCCTGAACCACTAATTAGTAACACTCCTGAACCACTAATTAGTAACACTCCTGAACCACTAATTAGTAACACTCCTGAACCACTGATTAGTAACACTCCTGAACCACTAATTAGTAACACTCCTGAACCACTAATTAGTAACACTCCTGAACCACTGATTAGTAACACTCCTGAACCACTAATTAGTAACACTCCTGAACCACTGATTAGTAACACTCCTGAACCACTAATTAGTAACACTCCTGAACCACTAATTAGTAACCCTCCTGAACCACTGATAAGTAACACTCCTGAACCACTAATTAGTAACACTCCTGAACCACTAATTAGTAACACTCCTGAACCACCGATTAGTAACACTCCTGAACCACCGATTAGTAACACTCCTGAACCACTAATTAGTAACACTCCTGAACCACTGATTAGTAACACTCCTGAACCACTAATTAGTAACACTCCTGAACCACTGATTAGTAACACTCCTGAACCACTAATTAGTAACACTCCTGAACCACTGATTAGTAACACTCCTGAACCACTGATTAGTAACACTCCTGAACCACTAATTAGTAACACTCCTGAACCACTAATTAGTAACACTCCTGAACCACTGATTAGTAACACTCCTGAACACTGATTAGTAACACTCCTGAACACTGATTAGTAACACTCCTGAACCACTAATTAGTAACACCCTTGAACCACTGATTAGTAACACTCCTGAACCACTAATTAGTAACACTCCTGAACCACTAATTAGTAACACTCCTGAACCACTAATTAGTAACACTCCTGAACCACTGATTAGTAACACTCCTGAACCACTAATTAGTAACACTCCTGAACCACTAATTAGTAACACTCCTGAACCACTGATTAGTAACACTCCTGAACCACTAATTAGTAACACTCCTGAACCACTGATTAGTAACACTCCTCAACCACTGATTAGTAACACTCCTGAACCACTAATTAGTAACACTCCTGAACCACTAATTAGTAACACTCCTGAACCACTAATTAGTAACACTCCTGAACCACTAATTAGTAACACTCCTGAATCACTAATTAGTAACACTCCTGAACCACTAATTAGTAACACTCCTGAACCACTAATTAGTAACACTCCTGAACCACTGATTAGTAACACTCCTGAACCACTGATTAGTAACACTCCTGAACCACTGATTAGTAACACTCCTGAACCACTAATTAGTAACACTCCTGAACCACTGATTAGTAACACTCCTGAACCACTAATTAGTAACACTCCTGAACCACTGATTAGTAACACTCCTGAACCACTGATTAGTAACACTCCTGAACCAATAATTAGTAACACTTCTGAACCACTAATTAGTAACACTTCTGAACCACTTTGATTAGTAACACTCCTGAACCACTTTGATTAGTAACACTCCTGAACCACTGATTAGTAACACTTCTGAACCACTAATTAGTAACACTTCTGAACCACTAATTAGTAACACTTCTGAACCACTAATTAGTAACACTTCTGAACCACTGATTAGTAACACTTCTGAACCACTGATTAGTAACACTTCTGAACCACTGATTAGTAACACTCCTGAACCACTGATTAGTAACACTTCTGAACCACTGATTAGTAACACTCCTGAACCACTGATTAGTAACACTCCAGAACCACTGATTAGTAACACTCCTGAACCACTGATTAGTAACACTCCTGAACCACTAATTAGTAACACTCCTGAACCACTAATTAGTAACACTCCTGAACCACTGATTAGTAACACTCCTGAATCACTAATTAATAACACTCCTGAACCACTGATTAGTAACACTCCTGAACCACTGATTAGTAACACTCCTGAACCACTGATTAGTAACACTCCTGAACCACTAATTAGTAACACTCCTGAACCACTAATTAGTAACACTCCTGAACCACTGATTAGTAACACTCCTGAACCACTAATTAGTAACACTCCTGAACCACTAATTAGTAACCCTCCTGAACCACTGATAAGTAACACTCCTGAACCACTAATTAGTAACACTCCTGAACCACTAATTAGTAACACTCCTGAACCACCGATTAGTAACACTCCTGAACCACCGATTAGTAACACTCCTGAACCACTAATTAGTAACACTCCTGAACCACTGATTAGTAACACTCCTGAACCACTAATTAGTAACACTCCTGAACCACTGATTAGTAACACTCCTGAACCACTAATTAGTAACACTCCTGAACCACTGATTAGTAACACTCCTGAACCACTGATTAGTAACACTCCTGAACCACTAATTAGTAACACTCCTGAACCACTAATTAGTAACACTCCTGAACCACTGATTAGTAACACTCCTGAACACTGATTAGTAACACTCCTGAACACTGATTAGTAACACTCCTGAACCACTAATTAGTAACACCCTTGAACCACTGATTAGTAACACTCCTGAACCACTAATTAGTAACACTCCTGAACCACTAATTAGTAACACTCCTGAACCACTAATTAGTAACCCTCCTGAACCACTGATAAGTAACACTCCTGAACCACTAATTAGTAACACTCCTGAACCACTAATTAGTAACACTCCTGAACCACCGATTAGTAACACTCCTGAACCACCGATTAGTAACACTCCTGAACCACTAATTAGTAACACTCCTGAACCACTGATTAGTAACACTCCTGAACCACTAATTAGTAACACTCCTGAACCACTGATTAGTAACACTCCTGAACCACTAATTAGTAACACTCCTGAACCACTGATTAGTAACACTCCTGAACCACTGATTAGTAACACTCCTGAACCACTAATTAGTAACACTCCTGAACCACTAATTAGTAACACTCCTGAACCACTGATTAGTAACACTCCTGAACACTGATTAGTAACACTCCTGAACACTGATTAGTAACACTCCTGAACCACTAATTAGTAACACCCTTGAACCACTGATTAGTAACACTCCTGAACCACTAATTAGTAACACTCCTGAACCACTAATTAGTAACACTCCTGAACCACTAATTAGTAACACTCCTGAACCACTGATTAGTAACACTCCTGAACCACTAATTAGTAACACTCCTGAACCACTAATTAGTAACACTCCTGAACCACTAATTAGTAACACTCCTGAACCACTGATTAGTAACACTCCTGAACCACTAATTAGTAACACTCCTCAACCACTGATTAGTAACACTCCTGAACCACTAATTAGTAACACTCCTGAACCACTAATTAGTAACACTCCTGAACCACTAATTAGTAACACTCCTGAACCACTAATTAGTAACACTCCTGAATCACTAATTAGTAACACTCCTGAACCACTAATTAGTAACACTCCTGAACCACTAATTAGTAACACTCCTGAACCACTGATTAGTAACACTCCTGAACCACTAATTAGTAACACTCCTGAACCACTAATTAGTAACACTTCTGAACCACAGTTTTATTAACCACTAAAAGTGCTAACTTCATAAGGTGAAGAATAATGAATTTATTTTAGACTTGTTAAATCTATTTTCTTAGAATTTATAGTAGAACCTTTCACACTCCATCTACACAATAAATATATTAATCAATAAATTAATTTAAAACGTTATGCCGGGTCCACACCAAACCAACAAAACAAAAACTCCAACAAATCAGCAACACAACAAAACTGCAAGTTTTCGAAAACAGGAACTAATTGTCAACTGCTGTCCACATATGAAAACAAAAATCAGTCAACTTTGTGATCCCGATAGAAAATGTGGCGAGCTCGAAATTTGGAATTACAAAGGAACAATGAATTATTTATTATGGCAGCTGGTTTTCTATTCCTAAACCAAAAAAAGAAAAAACGTTTTTGGGTTAGGCCGAGCTTGAAGAACCGACAAAAAAACTATGTTGAGGAACTATTGGAAGATTTAAGAAAAGACGATAGAGGTATTAGTGGAGAAATGCGATGCAGCTTCAAAAACTTTTTAAGAATGACCAGTACTGATCTTGAAAATCTAATAGAAATCATTGGACCCTCGATACAGAAGAAAAATACAAATTTTCGAAATGCCATTAGTGTAACAGAACGTTTAGTGATTACTTTAAGATTTTTGGCAACTGGGGAGTATTACCAGAGTCTGATGTATCTTTTCAAAGTATCCAAACAGGCAATATCAGTAATAATTCCAGAAACCTGCGATGCTCTCATAAGTGCCCTAAATACATATGTCAAGGTAAAATTTAACATTATTAATAGGTAGCTGTTAAAAAATAAACTGATTTTTCTAAAATAACTTTTATTTGGAATGTATCTGAAAATTACATGTATGACTGAGCTGATTCATTTGTTGTTATCCGCGTAGCTGGCCAGGATTCATCAATCTGGGTGGTATGTTGATTCGATGAGCAAGACGGACTAGTCAGTATCTCGTAGGTTGGAACGCTGGATGGATTTGAGGTTTGAACGCTGGGTGGGTTTGAATAATCTGGACTCATATAATTGTGGTTGTTTGTATCTGTAGAACTAGTGTGAACTGCAATTGGAGATCGAAAATGAAGGAACGGTGTCAATTGCTCTTGAGTTTCTGTGTTTTTTGGTTGGTCATATTCTCCTATTTCTGCTTTGTAGAGAAGATCATTGATCAAATGCTGCACAGTAGCTTGCGCATAAGGAGTACGAAGTTTTCGCACTTTTCTAGCAACTAGCTCACCAAATATATCAAAATCATCGGGTTGTACAGATGTTCCTTGCTGATTTTTTTTATATACTTCTTGTAGCATTCCATAAACTTCTGCATTTTGCTTCTCACTAGTGGTTAGAACTCTTTTCTTTGGTGTGGTAGATTTTGCTTTTAAGCTTTTGGTGTTTTTATCAGTAATTTCCTTTTGAGCCTGCAAATCTTCGTAGTTTTCTTGTAATTCTCCCATATTACTTGTACTCTGGCTGACGCTAGCGGTATCATCGTCATTTGTTTCGGATTCTTTTGCCTCTTCATCACTGTCTGAATCATCACTTTCCTGTAAAGTAAAGAATGTATGTTATTAAAAACTGCATAAAAATATATTAAAAAAATGTATATTAAAAAAAATATATAATAAGAACTTTCAATTAAATTTAATTTGTATTTTATTTCAGACTCCTAAAAGTGAAGAGGAATGGGAAAAAGTTAGCGATGATTTCAACAAGATTTGGCACTTTCCACATTGCATAGGCGCAATGGACGGAAAGCACATTGTAATCGAGGCACCTACATTCAGTGGCAGTGAATTTTTTAACTATAAAGGAACATTCAGTGTAGTTCTTTTTGCTGTTGTTGACGCAAATTATAATTTTCTGTATGCAAACGTTGGTTGTCAAGGACGAATCTCTGACGGAGGTGTTTTTAAAAATACGCCATTTTACAAACTATTGGTTGAAGGAAAACTAAATTTGCCACAAAAACGTGTTCTTCTTGGAAGGGACAAAGAAAGTCCTTATGTTTTAGTCGCAGATGATGCTTTCCCCCTTAAACCATGCATTATGAAACCATATAGCGGCCATCAAGATAAGGGGTCAATAGAACGTGTCTTCAATTACCGAATTTCACGTGCTCGAAGAATAGTTGAAAATGTGTTTGGCATTTTAGCGTCTGTGTTTCGAGTGTTTCGCAAACCAATGCTGTTACAACCAGAAAAGGTAGAAAAAGTGACTTTGGCATGCATTTGTTTGCATAATTATCTAAGGTGTGTCTTGTCGAAAAATAAATATAATCCACCAAACAGCTTTGATGTAGAACATATTGATAGTGGTACACTAGAAAATGGCGCATGGAGAAAAGATCAACAAACTTTACAGTCGTTTTTTAATCTACAACAGACTGCAAGAAAATCATCTGTAGAAGCTATGGAAATAAGAAAAGAATTTGCTGAATATTTTATGTCTGAGCAAGGTCAAGTTCCATGGCAGTTAAAATTTTGTTAATCTATTGAGCAAAAGTACTGATTTTTTAGGGGAAAATGATTTTTTAATTGATTTAATGATTTATTATTCTAATTATTAATAACTAATAACAAGTTCCATGGCAGTTAAAATTTTGTTAATCTATTGAGCAAAAGTACTGATTTTTAAGGATAAAATGATAGAATGTATAATGAATAAATATAAGTAAATAAATAATGCATAAATATATGTAAATTTTATATCTAATAAATAAAAATAAATAAATAAATATCTACCTGTGTATTCGATAATCCGCCTATATTCCCACTTGGTCTTGGCTTGTTTTTATCTTTTAAGAAACTTAATAGTGAATAACCAAACCACTTCGAAACGAAAGTTTTACCAGCTCCGGATTTTTTCAATAACTGATAATTTCTGTATTCTCTTTGGTACTGGGTATTGATGTTTTTTATCTTTCTGTCTACTTCCTCTGAAGAAACATTACACAATATTCCTATTTCCTTTAAGGCGTCTGCCTTTTTATAACGATTTTTATAATCAGGGTGTCGGGCATCCCATAACAATTTACTTTCTCTATAAAGTTCGATTAATTTACATGTATTTTCAACACTCCATTTTATTGCTTTTCCCGATGAAGTCATTTTGCACACAGCACGAGACAAACTGAACCACAAATTTTAAGTTTTGTTTTCTTCCTGTGGAGAGCGTACACACTAGACCAACAAAGTTGCCAGAAACACAAACAAAACAGCAACACTTTGATCTTTACCGCCAGGCGACGGGAAAACAAAAAGTTGTTGAAAACACGAACAAAACAAAATTGTTGCCGAAATGTTTCGCTTTTGTTTCAAAAATGTTGGGAAACATTGAGTTGCTGTTTTGTTTTTCTTTTGTTGGTTTGGTGTGGACCCGGCATTACTCGCAAATTGAATGTGCAGTAAATTCAGCGTATTAATCTTCATCCGGTTTTGTCAGAACTGTAGGTAAAAGTTGCAAAGTGGATAATATTTTCTGTCTTATCGTCTCTCCCATAAAAGTGACTGAGTTTTGCTGTAGTCAGGCCACGAATAAACACTGACGTTGGAAATCGACTCTACGATATGATTTGCAAGTTTAATGATTTTCAGTATTACTCATTTTAAGCCCTCGGACTTTTATCTGTCAAGGTTTGATAACAATATTTGCTTAAAAATAATACCAAAGAATCTTCGTTATCCTCATATCTTACGTCTTTAAGAAACGTCAACATTTTGGTTAGGGTAAACATGTCGTTCTATTTTTCCTAACTTACTAAAAATACTCTGAGAACGGATGTACTCATTTACTCTGATAATATCGGAGCCAGTTTTATCATACTCATTATAATATTTAGCCAATTACAAAGTACAGTAGTATAAATAGCTTATATATTATAAAACTATACGTGTAGAACGATTATAACATTCAGCAAGCTTCAACATTTCTGTTCCTAGACAATAATTTTATCTTCTTGTTGAACTAAAAAATATTATGTCTCCAGATACAGATATAACGGGGATTTATGGAGACGAACTGTTTTAATGTTGAACGATAAAACTGCCACTAATCGAGATTCGATGATTCACTACCGGGACGATACACAACACAGGAAAGAAATGAGTCGTAAGTCATAGAGAGTTATTGTCGAAGGGTGGTAAATATGGTTTGAGATCCATTTTTAAACAATTTCAATCTCTTCTTATCAATACAGTTGAAGTCCAAGTATCAAGAGTTATGTTCCTATATATTAATTGTCCAACTTATAAGTTGATTGTTTTTACTGTAGTTTGATCCCAATCAGAGCCATAAAGAATGTTAAACAGATATCTGCTGATAACTACCAGATCTTCGATATAATCAACATGTAAAATGGTGTCTACGTTAACGGGTAACCTTAAACCTTAAATACTTGGTAAACCACAACAGTTCTTTTACTGCTTGGTAAAGTTGGTCTGTTCAGAAGAACATTAGGCTGTAAAATAATACATTAGTTTATCTATTTTTCATATAATAATTATACATGAGTCTAGATACTGTAGAGTCAAGAAGTTATTTTATACTTTTTTAAATCGAGATTCTTAGAATTTATCGTCTAAATACTTATGTATAATTAGAGTTACATATATATTTATAATAATGATTGATGTAATATGATTCTAAAATATTATAAATATGTCATAATCCTAAGAATTCAAGAATGTGGCTGAGTATCTTTGGTGTATGTACAATTGCATTTATAAAATTCTTAACATGAATGAATACTAAATAAACAATTGTAATACTGGAAGCCACTTTGCGTGCCATAAAACATAATGTTTATAAGGGTGGGAAGTCGTCACTGGTAAAGTGTATCCCTGACATGTCACCCAACCCTCAGTCACGTGATCTCATCATATTCATTTACCTGACCTTCCGGACAGGACATTATCACGGAATGAGCTCAAAGTAAGTTCTTCATAGAATATTGCTTTTATCTTAAAGACCGCTTGAAACTTACTAATACAACATTTATTGTTAAAAAACAAAATTAAAAATAATTTTGTTGTAGTTAATTAAACGTCATATTGTTATATGTTTTTATCAAATTAAGTAAAGCACGTTGTTTACTTAACTATTTAAGTTACAAAACAATGACTAAAACGTAAATATATAATAGTATAATAATTAACTCAACAAATAGGATGGCGAAATTAGTGAAATATTACTTAAATTTCCACAGTCATCTGCCGTTGACCTGATTAGAATATTAAACTGTTTTTGATACGAGTCATCCATCCATTTATTTATAATTTTGCATTGCAATAACTAATGGAAGGTGTCAACGGCAGATGAATGTAGTTAATCTGCATTTTGCTAATATTACCAACCATTTATTGAGTAAATTAATATATTAAAATGTATATATATAATATATGTAATATTCCTAACTACAAAAAACTACGTTACCCACTAAAACCATGATTGTAAATGACAGTTATGGTTTTGGTTAACGGAAATAATATGTGTTACAAATTATTGACAAGAAAGTATAATTTTTACATACTTTCCCACGTAAATAACCGCAATTTTCACGTGGTAGCTTAGTCAGTTAAAGCCCAATCTATTAGGTAAACTTTCTCAGTTCGATCCCAATCAGTCATAAAAAAAATGAAAGGATCAGCTGATAACCATCGTCTTTTCATTTATCATTTAGCTATTAATTAAAGACACTCGGAATAGTTAGCCGAGGTTTATAACAGTGAGTACAGAATATAAATAGAGAGGACATGGACTATACGCCGTCCACTTGCATTGGATGAGATGCAGGATCCGCCAACTTGGCCCGCGACTCGGGCGAAAAACAGTGCTCTGACACTACACTCCCGGCAACGTTCTTCCGCCAAAAACAACAACATTTAATACACTTACCGAGGAGCAAAAATGTTCAAACTTGACACATTAACAGTACAACTATCTAGACACTTTCAAGCGAAAACCACGTAATAGGTGTTATACGTACATTATAATTAATGAGTAAACATTAAAAGAATTATGCAGTTTTTTATTTTGACAAAAAAGTTAGTCGGCTGCTAACCTTTTTATTCTTTGGTCAGAGAAGTTTGACAAGCGGCAAAGTTGTAGGGAAGATATTTCATTTAAAATAAAAAAAATACAAAAATGCAGGTTGATCCACTAGGACGGCGTACTTATTGTAGTAAAGCGTTAACGTATTTGTAGTCCCTGCCGCGCCACAGTTCTCAGTAAGCACATACGGCAGTGAGCACGTAGTGGTACAGGAATCTTTTGATTATAATGATATGGCTTTTTAATATTTATGAATTGTTCTTGTCTAGTTTAAATGCTATTTTTAAACTTCAATAGTCTTAAATGTTCACCTACTGCCTCAAATGTTTTGGAAGTATGTTCAAATTTCAAGCAATATTGAACAAGTTGACAACATATCAGCGAGCCACGAGTTGAGCCCTGAAATATGGCCTATACTTCCACAGGAAGGCGTCAACTGTTCAAACTTCAAGCAATATTGTACAAGTTGGCGTAGTATCAGCGAGCCACGAGTAGAGCCCTGAACTATGGCCTATACTTCCACATGAAGGCGTCAACTGTTCAAACTTCAAGCAATATTGTACAAGTTGGCGTAGTATCAGCGAGCCACGAGTTGAGCCCTGAACTATGGCCTATACTTCCACATGAAGGCGTCAACTGTTCAAACTCAAGTTTAGTAATGTTGTACAAGTTAACGTAGTATAAGCGAGCCATGAGTTTAGCCCTGAAATATGGCCTATACCTCCGCATGAAGGCGTCAACTGTTCAAACGGGCGCCTGTTGGATAGCAATTTAATATTAGGTTTTTCACAACTTTACAAATTTTTTGAAAGAGACTTCCAATTCTTATATATCTTCATGTATGTATTAATGTATGTAATTCAATAACACATTTTTGACATTTAATTTTCCAATGTTTATACATAGTATATGTTTATAATGTAATGCTCGACTGGGATTAATAACTTAACATACCAAGTTACTAGAGTCGAAAGTTTTTGAAATTTGGACTGTTTGTAGATCTACCCATGTGAACCCTATGAAAATTAAAACAATTGCATATTTTTTTATATTTTGGGGTAGTTTTGGGTAGGTAGAAAATATAAAATTTCCCATAAGAATAACACGTGCGGCCGAACGGAACAAAACATGTCATTTACACAGTCATTTAGACATTAAAAATAATTTTTAGGTAAACATATTAAACATTGATATTTACAGATATAAAAGTGGATTAAAAAAGTATTAAAAAGACGTATGGATTGTGCAATGATGAATTCACAACAACGTGTATATAAAACCCTCGTTTTAGTTCATAGAAAATTCATGACATAAAATTTTTGGACATGCTAGATTTTTTTTGATTTTTCCGTCTGGTAGGGTTTACCAGCGTAAAAATGTTTTCTAATTAACCAAATAAAATAATAAAACAATCATTAAGCTGCTACTAGCCATAGTTTTTTCACAGTAGTGCTTAAAACTATAAACTACAACTTAATGCGTGGAATTATTCCATTTTTACAGTTACTATTGTTTTTTTTTTTCAAATTAACAACAAATAGTTATACAAGGTTCTCAATAAGTCCATTTTATTTCTTTTACACATTATGGTGTACTTATTTTGAACAGTAGCAGTTATTATCTTATTTGCTACGTGTTGTTATGATATTAATAATTAATGTTAGTAGCCTATGAGTGGTATCGTTAATTAATTATTACATACAGGTAATGGAATTACACGTATGATCATAAAATATAGCTATAAAAATAAAATAATAATTGATATAAGTAAAAAACACCACGTAAATAAAACAAAACTACAAATAATTAGTTGAATGATCAGAACAAAGGGATTGGCGATCTAAAATCTAGTATCTAAAGAAATGTAATGTAATTCCGTGCGTTAAAATGAAGTGTAAAGTTTTTAAAAAATTAGGTGTAGTAAAAGTTTAGTGATAGTTTTACTAACTACTTAAGTTAGTAACGAAACAATTTAACGCTGGTTGAATTTAAATGACCAAATTTTAGTCAAGTTTACTATGGAAATGATATTATCGTATGGCTAAAAGGTTAAATAGTAATAAATCTTAGTTCAATAATACTGAAGACCAATCTAGTAAAATATAACAAGCCTGTATTATTTTACTGCCAATCTACGCAAAGGTCATTTATTTCTAATTAGGTTGTTTTCTAAATTAACCTCCAGTTACATATCTTCAATTGAAAAAAAAAAAAGAAAAAAAAAAAAGAAAAAAAAACAGAATATTTATAGACCTACAGTTTTGTACTATAACAATGTGTTGAGTTATTTTAATACCTCATCGATTTCTTGTTGTTATAAAGAATTCAGCTGTTCTAATTATATCTTCTGCAAAAATGTGACAATGTTTTTGGGTCTGTCCCGAAATACCAATTAATTAGTAATAAACCAATACCTCCAAATCTTAGATGTTATGCTTTTAAATTTAGCAATATTATTCTCTGCATAAACATAAAAAAATACAAAAATAATTAATAAATGAATATTTTAGCATGTGTATTTAAGTTGTTCTTACCCATGGAAATATATTCCCTCGCCAATGTTACTGTTACTACAACCATAAGAAGAGCACCAAGGCATATTAAAAAAATATATACATAAACTATTTACAAGATTATATTTACAACACTCAGAAATTTAAGACTAAACTAAAAAACTTTAAGAAATGCTTTAAAAGTTCCTTAAAAGAGGTAAAGAACAGCTTACAAACTAACCCCGTGAGAACAGTGAGTACAGTCTGTTCTCACGTAGTGGCTCGCCAGCACGGACGCTCTCCACTACCCGAAACACAGATCACACGCCGCCATATTGGTTCAAGACCCTGATTAAAACGCGGTTACCTACAAGGCCTCTCTCTATTTATATTCTGTACTGACTGGTTTATAACAATGACTACATTCCCTCATCTATATTCATTCAAAAACCATATTCGCCCATTTCTGGGCGAATAGTGTCATAAGAATAAGAAAAAAATAAATACATGTTTGCTTTTTCGTTGAATTGTTAATCTTAATTTAAATTAATCCTTATTTTGTATTTTTGGATCCTTGTGATATTACCAGGAAATGTTATATATTAATGTTTAATTAACATTAATTGTTTTATCAAGCCAGCAGAAGAGTTTCCAATTTATCCACGATAAATCAACATAAACCATGTGAATTAGTGTTTTACATCGCCACAGAGGGTGGGAACTCTCAGCCCTTGTGTGTAATAGGAATCCATTACAGGCACGATTGTCACATGGTGGGTCCCAGGCCTGGTACCATCACGCAGTTGAGCTTTGTAGAGTGTCGTGCATGTAAAACGCTTTGGGCCGTACAAATTAATAAATAGCATGGCTTAGTATTCCTTATATACTAATGTATTATAACTGACGTTAGGTATCTATCTGTGGTTAAAAATAGACTGGTGTAGCTCCAAGTTAATCGACTCAGCTGACATTGCTTTTATGGCTGGCAGATTTCAAGCAAGTAATCTAGTATCTATCTGTGGTTAAATGTAGACTAACGTAGCTCCAAGTTAATCGACTCAGTTGACATCGCTTTTATGGCTGGCAGATTTCATGCAAGTAATCTAGTATCTATCTGTGGTTAAATATAGACTAGCGTAGCTCCAAGTTAATGGACTCAGTTGACATCGCTTATATGGCTGGCAGATTTCATGCAAGTAATCTAGTATCTATCTGTGGTTAAATATATACTAGCGTAGCTCCAAGTTAATGGACTCAGTTGACATCGCTTATATGGCTGGCAGATTTCATGCAAGTAATCTAGTATCTATCTGTGGTTAAACATAGACTAGCGTAGCTCCAAGTTAATCGACTCAGCTGACATCGCTTATATGGCTGGCAGGATTCATGCAAGTAATCTATTATCTATCTGTGGTTAAATATAGACTGGCGTAGCTCCAAGTTAATCGACTCAGTTGACATCGCTTATATGGCTGGCAGATTTCATGCAAGTAATCTAGTATCTATCTGTGGTTAAATATATACTAGCGTAGCTCCAAGTTAATGAACTCAGTTGACATCGCTTATATGGCTGGCAGATTTCATGCAAGTAATCTAGTATCTATCTGTGGTTAAACATAGACTAGCGTAGCTCCAAGTTAATCGACTCTGTTGACATCGCTTTTATGGCTGGCAGATTTCATGCAAGTAATCTAGTATCTATCTGTGGTTAAATATAGACTAGCGTAGCTCCAAGTTAATCGACTCAGCTGACATCGCTTATATGGCTGGCAGGATTCATGCAAGTAATCTATTATCTATCTGTGGTTAAACATAGACTAGCGTAGCTCCAAGTTAATCGACTCTGTTGACATCGCTTTTATGGCTGGCAGATTTCATGCAAGTAATCTAGTATCTATCTGTGGTTAAATATAGACTAGCGTAGCTCCCAGTTAATCAACTCAGTTGACATCGCCTATATGGCTGGCAGGATTCATGCACGTAATCTATAATAATAATAATAATAATAATATCTTTATTTCTCTTTTTTTTACATAACTTACACATTACATAAATTCCCTTAATACCAGACTGACCTTGAAATCACATTTACACCTCTGTATACATGAGAACAAATATGTGCACATATATGTACAGAATTCAATAATGTTTCAGCATATTAATTAAAGAGAAACCTCCCAGGCTATGCCTGATTGGAGCATACATTAAATTATACATTTACAAAAATATAGCAGCAGCAGAACATTTAAATTACTATAAATACATAAAATCATTAATTAATGAAATGCCTAAACTATCTACTTTTATACACTTATTTAAATTTACAATAATCTTCAAAAAACACAATAATAACAAGTACATTATATAAAACTCTACAATGTCAGAAGAGTTGAGACAGAGTAGTATCTATCTAGTATCTATCTGTGGTTAAATATAGACTTTCGTAGATCCAAGCTAATGGACTCAGTTGACATCGCCTATATGGCTGGCAGGTTTCATGCAAGTAATCTACTATCAATCTGTGGTTAAATATAGACTGGCGTAGTTCCAAGCTAATGGTGGACTCAGTTGACATCACCTATATGGCTGGCAGGTTTCATGCAAGTTATCTACTATCAATATGTGGTTAAATATAGACTTGCGTAGCTCCAAGCTAATGGACTCCGTTGACATCTCCTATATGGCTGGCAGGTTTCATGCAAGTAATCTACTATCAATCTGTGGTTAAATATAGACTGACGTAGCTCCAAGTTAATCGACTCAGCTGACATCGCTTATATGGCTGGCAGGTTTCATGCAAGTAATCTATTATCTATCTGTGGTTAAATATAGACTAGCGTAGCCCCAAGTTAATCGACTCAGCTGACATCGCTTATATGGCTGGCAGATTTCATGCAAGTAATCTAGTGTCAATCTGTGGTTAAATATAGACTGGCTTAGCTCCAAGTTAATCGACTCAGCTGACATCGCTTATATGGCCGGCAGGTTTCATGCAAGTAATCTAGTATCAATGCGAGGTGTAGTATTTTATCGAATGAAATTGCAGTTAAAAACACTAAATAATCCATAGTATGATAAAATGTTGTTGCAGTTATAAAATATTATGAATTATATTTGTACAAATTATAGCATACTAACAGAGTCATAATTCAACTTAACATAAATTATTTTGGTTACGAGTTGAGTCGTAATAAGTTCCCTGAGAAAAATGTACTTAATTGTAAGACTAATTTTTATGATTACTAAATCATGTCACGTGCGTTTTGGTAGTTTTGTCGCTTGAGTTACTGTCAAGATATTTTAAATTTTGTTTGTTAAAAATTAAATAAGTACTTCATACACAGCATAGCAATGTTATTCCATATTATATCTTGAATGTACAATAATACTTACCAACATTTGACGTTTACCGGAGATTTCGTATACCTTGTTCTTATATAATTCATATGGTTAACCGATTATTTTATGAAAGTTTTCCTTAAAAGGTAATTTGAAGTTAGTATAGTCTTATATAATTAAGCACACATACATAATTAGTGTCTCTAAATTCAAAATAGTTAATCACAAAATGAAGCATGTTGATTTTCTATACTGAGATGAAAACGAAAATTCCCGTTCTGATAATGTGTTGGCACTGCTTCCAGAAGACATTAACATTAACTGCACCATTATCAGTACACCACGTCACATCGTAAATCACATGTACAATAATAATATTGCAGTTATTGCATGGTTACCAACTTTTACATAATGTTTGCTATAAGAACCATTGAGGAACATGAGATCTTACATGCAGGTTTCTCTGAGAATTGGAATATAGTGATAAGGCAGAGATTTTATTTGACTATATGCCATTTATAAGTTATGTATTTATATTTTAGCTCATTATTAAGAAGTATATAATATCAAATATACCCGTGATCATATTGAAATATATTGTTAAATATACTTTAAAATTCAATTTTGTATGTGATTTTCTTTAAGCATACGTTGTAAAATGTTATGTAAGAGAAAAAAATTTTCACAAAACTACTAATTAATTATTTTTCGTTAAGTAAACGATCGTTAGGATGTAATAAAATTTAAATTGCAAATGTATAGTATTTTTTTAAATGAAAAACTTAAAAAAAACACATTGTTTGAGAGAAATTATACTTTAATCTATGTGTCCTTTCTAGTTATTTGTGACTCAATATTTGTTATAGTCTACAATGATAACGTTTAAAGCAATTATAGGGTGTTTGAAACGTTATTTACATATTTTTTATTTATAACCTCCGCAAGGTTTATAAATAAAAGGTACCCATGAATAATTAAATAAAAGGACTTATTAATGTTTATTTTTTAGTTGAATAAATATTCATGCCCTCTTTTAGTGAATATAATGTAATATGTTGATAATATTTTGTGAGATAAAGGACTAGTAGACAACTATTATATAATAAGGGGCTGTAACTAGCTAAATTGCAAATCCTATAAAAGTATTTTATTATGACAAAGTCGTTTTTCTAACTATTTTCTGATAGCTTCTATAGTAATATACGGGTATATATACACTCACACAGACACCCGGTAAATTCCATCATAATACCATATTATTAATATTTAAATTGACAGAGGAATTCGGGCAGTAAATGAATATTCTGTCATTAGTGATGGTTCATACGTATGGTACATAATTTGATAAGAATATAATAGTTTTCCACTAATTTTGAATTGATTGATTTAAATTCCTACGATATATTAGTGATTATTTTGTCGCCAATTTGCAAGCGTCCCAAACCCATTATATGCTAGCAAGAAACTCACTCTAATTAGAAACAGAACCCAGAGTTGAGAGAAAACTTTTCATTGTCAATTGTATGTTCCAAAGAGAAAGTGTGAACTGTGAACAAAGTTCGACCGAGCCTGAATACACGTGCTGTTCTATGGAGTTCTTCGGGTGGCTATCCAGTAACTCACAAACACATAACTCTGCTATTTACCCTAATTAGCTTGTTTCTGCTACAATTCATGTGTTCTGTATGGAGTTCTTAGGGGGGCATTCAGTAACTCACAAACACATAACTCTGCTATTTACCCTAATTAGCTTGTTTCTGCTACAATTCATGCGTTGTGTATGGAGTTCTTAGGGGGGCATTCAGTAACTCACCAAACACATAGCTCTGCTATTTACCCTAATTAGCTTGTTTCTACTACAATTCATGCGTTGTGTATGGAGTTCTTAGGGGGGCATTCAGTTACTCACCAAACACATAGCTCTGCTATTTACCCTAATTAGCTTGTTTCTACTACAATACTGTACTTCATTAGTAACTACACAGTATTGTAGTAGAAACAAGCTCCCCAGTTACCTGTTCCATGTTTGAACAGGAAACATGAAAAGGAAATTCACATTTAAATAAATTATTTTCTGTGGTATGCATATAGGTTTGTTGGTTATAAGTAGAGTCAAGGCCACAGAAAGCAGCTGGGTCCTGACGTACCACTTCAGCGGGACCTCGAGGCTTGTCGCGGTCGATCTGTATGGGCAGGGAAGGTAAGATCTCACCACACTACTGCCTGGAGGGCAGGTCGTGTTACGGCAGAGGAGGAGACAGTTGTACTGTATTACTATGACTCATATATTGCTATGTGTCTGACAGACTTCTAGACATGAAGTAGAAATTACCTACTTTTACTTATACATTTTTCTACATACTTATAAATGAACATAATATTATTATACCTTTTATGATTGCAAAATATTTTAATGTTAGATGAATATAAAGAATTCTTGTTTTATATTTTTTTACAAGATTTATTATTAGAATCTTAGATTGCTAAAAAACGTGGTTCTCCTTTAGAAATGACTTGGTGATTAAATTGAGTACTAAAACTAATATATCTGCAATGGCAAGAACTAAAATCTAATTTTACATAGAAAGCAGAGTTGAGTGTAACTTTTCATTGTCAAGTGTGTCTTTCAAAGAGAAAGTTTGAACTGTTAACAAAATTTGACCAATCCTGAATGCATATGCTGTTCATAGCTCTGCTACCGACACTTTCTATCACAATGCACGTGTTGCCTACCTACACTAGTTACGTTGCTTCTATCACAATGTTGTCTACACGTGTTGTCTACCTAACAGACCCCATTGCCACTAAGTATACCTTACAGTAATTGTTTTACGATGTCAATTTGAGACATTACATTTTGTGAGCATCATCAATAAACATTGAAGTTAATTTAAAATAACAATGAATATATTAAAAATATTAAATGTTCAACAAATAATTTATATTTTTTATGGGAAAATGCTTAATGATAGGTGTGCTTGTATGTGTTATGCTGCTATACATTATTTGAACTGTTAAAAAAAATAATAAAACTATAGTATTTGGTAGCATTAAATAGGATTTACCTGCTTTAGGAATAATTATTTGTAGAATAAACCATTATTAATGCTTTTTGTCGTAGTTCTTTTTTACCTGTTAGATTTTCTAGTAGCATTTTGTATAAGAACTATTCAACCCAATAAAGAATATATAAAAAAGTAAGATATCGTATAATAGTATGTATGAAATTTAATTTAAAAGTACACGTAATGTTAAATTACAAAACATGGTAATTATATCAAGGAACTACATTCATACATTAAGAAAGCTGTTTAAAATAAATGTTGTACAGGGATGTAATTTTGTCCATCCCTCTACAAAAATGATGAGTCCAATAGGTCTCTAAAATAAATAAATCCAGGTTTCCACTTTATCTTAATATAGTTGTATGACATTATATATACATATATATATATATATATATATATATATATATATATATATATATATATATATATATATATATATATATATATATATTGTCAGTGAGTACATAATCCTGTTAACATTTGTTCATATTACAAAATTATTTAGTATTTTGATGTCAGTAGTATTCACGTATATAACAATTATATTGATGGTTTCGTGTGTTAAAAACGTTTATATTTAAATGTAAGGATTAAAAAACCACACAGGGACATTTTATATAGTAAAAGAAATGCTTGAGCCCTACCACTTTCTTAACATCATAAACCTATGACTACTAAGTTTATAGTTTATTAATAATTATGTGAACAATACTGACATGTTTGTGTTTCTGTCGCCATTAAATTGCTATCAGCAAGAAATTCTTGCAACCCCTGTTTCCCACTACAGCTATGCCTACGTTGGCATTAGGCGTTGTCTCACTTTAGTCATTTAATACATTAGTTAAAATAAATTAATAAATATTGATTAACATTAATTTGTGAATTATATTGTTGGTATATTTCATTTTTATTACATATCAAATTTGTATTAATTTCTGTCACTAAATAGTCATGTAAGGGAAGTTTTTCAACAGAAAGTATTAGAAAGAAAGAAAAACACAACCTATATATTTAAAAGCTTATAATAAATGCTGTGCTATAGTAAAATTCTGTCATTTCTAAATTTATAACAGTTGTCGTGTTAATTTATAACAGTTGTCGTGTTAATTTATAACGGTTGTCGTGTTAATTTATAACAGTTGTCGTGTTAATTTATAACAGTTGTCGTGTTAATTTTTTTGTAGGATACAATCATAATATTCAATTTACACTCGCTTAACATTTATTTAAGTAATAAGAATGTAGTAAGTTTTAAAATGCAGCAAGCTTAGTTAGACTAAATACTAGGATATGATGAGGAAAAAGAGTTCACTCGTCCTTGATTAAACCTATATAATTAAGGTAATAAAATACCAGAGTTTTAAAAGTAACGTAAGGAAAAACCTTAAGAAGATGATGTTTTGATCTCACCATAAGTGGTATTTCAATGTTTAATATCGTTGACTTTGCAGAAGTCAATTTTCTTTCTGCTAGCTAAGGTAGATGCACACATGCAGAAAATAAGATTTCTTTCTCGTAAATTAAGATAGTACCAAAATACGTTTTATAAAATAAATTAGATAAATATTTATAAACCAAGGGGTATCACTCCTCATCATAATATTCTCTGATCCAAGATAGATATTTAATTATGGGATGATATAAGATGATGAGTTGAGCTACTTTGTATTCGTACAGAATTTGATTTGTTACTGTCTTTAAAATAACTATTTTTCTCACAAAATAATGCATCATTTCCAATAATTAATTCTAAAAAAAAAAAAAATATATAAAAAAATACTAAACTTAATGGTTCATTCGATTTGATTGATCAAGTAATTAAAATTTTAAGCTCTACAAATATGATATAAATTATAAAATCAGACCGTCTCCACGTAAACCCAATTGTTCAGCTTCACCTGAGAAAATATTTGAAACTTTTGGAAAAAATAATACATAAAACATATGTCATATAAAAATTCCACAAATAAGAACACAATTTAAAAAAAAACCCCAAGAAAATGTTTACTGTTTGCTAGACTGCAAATTTTATAAACAGTTGATATTTGAAGAATGTTATTGATGGTAACAAATAACCTAAGATATTATATATTATTTAACCGTCCTATAACTATAAAGAACTATTAGAATCTTATAATTTTGTTTAATTAAGTACTTTTTAACCAAGAAATAGGCTTTTTATAATTAAGAAATAACTGCTCTTACTTGTACGCAATTATATTGATAAAGAATCCATTATAATCACATAATGTTAAGACAGTTTATTGCAGTCTGGCTAATGATAATATAGCTATAATGTATGTTGTTGGAAATGTTTGCATTAGAGAGTCTGAGCCTGCCTGAGGAGGCAGGCTTTGTCGCAGGTGCGTGGTCGGCTGGAAGACATGGGTGTCCTAGACCTAGACTATCGTGTACCGACATCTCCACTCTCGCACTATAACACGATCGCATTTCCTCCGTTGCGGATGATTATTTAAAATTCAATGTTTTTAAAATAGGCTTGCCATTGAGTTAATTTCGAAAGGTTTAATGTTTATAAAATAAAGCGCATTACCTTGCTTTCATAGATATAAAGTTAGTCCAAAGGTTTGCACTGATTACCAAATATAATTTTATTGTACGTTACTATATTTATTAATCACGACAACTGGAAATCATGTAGATAGGTAATGTATTCATTGGTATTAATGTTCGGGTCATAATTATTTATTTACTAATTATAATGTAACAATTAATTGTGCTGAAGTAGTTAATATTGGAGATTAATTGACCTGGACTAAACTTGAACCACTATGATTGGATTGTTATTATAATGTGTGAACTGTTATAATGTAAATGGATTATAACACATTTATACTACGGAAGTAAAATAAAATAAGCAAAATATTTGCAAATAATAGAAGTCCGACTCTTGTTGGACTAATATTCTGACCAAAAGGTCAGGTTCGAACCTTGGCGACACAGACTGGACTCCATGTCACTACAATTTATGGAAAACGTTATGTAACGGACCGTGTACTGCTTATGATTGTCAGCACGCACCTCCAGGAAAATAAACTTTTTGAAGTACCGAATGGTGCTGAGTAAATATCAAATTGTATCGTAAAAATGTGAATCTAACAAAAGAACACGAAAAAGTAGTTTTGAGGACTTTTATTTCAGTTTGTTTTGATAAAAGTCATCATTCATTACTTACAAGCTAAAACATATTTTACCATGTTGTTTATTTAAACGAAACATTTTATACTGTTTATCCATGTTATACTATGTTTTATTTTGTGTAACACAAATATATATTTGAAGAATTAAAACACCACGTTTTAAGATAAAAGATATACTTCCAAATTAGCCAATGATCCAAATCCAAATGGTTGTTAGATAGTTAATTGACATTGAATGGACCACTTAGATTGCGACCTACTGAAAGCACCTGTGTGAGAGAGATACACTGATTGGTGGAAGTGAGAGAAGTAACACTTAACTTACTGTGTTGTTCCATTTAATGTCGTTATGGAAACTACGAAGGTAGACGGTAGGTGTAAGAAATCAAACAGCATAATATTGGAGAACATTTTTTTTCTAAAATCAATAACAGCTGGTTGACTAAATATTTTTCAGTAAAACTATTATTTTAACAAAACATATGTTTTTTATTATTGAATTATTTTGTGTGAATTAGAATTGTTGAAAAATGAGTAAAATGTATTTTTGATGTCTAGCCATTTTTTAGTCTCAGTTTAACTCTTTTTATGTACTAATATAATTCTCTTTGTGAATAAATGTCTTTTGTATTGTTTCTTTGAGTATAATCTGACTTTTACATTTTGGCGACCGTGACAGGATATTATGAGTATAGAACAAGATAAAGTCAATTTTAAAAGAAACAAGAAATTGAGGAAGACATTGAGAGCAGCTTTCACGAGAATTCATAATGAAATTTGTATAGAACTAGACAAAGATGAGTGCAATATAAATGAAGTTCGTGGTAAGCTAAGCTGTCTTGAAGGTAAGGCTGACAAACTTAATACCTTAAATAGAGAAATATTAGATTTTTTACTGAATTCTAATGCTGAAGAGAAGGAGTTAGATGAAGAAGTTAGGCTAGCTGATACATATATAGAGAAGTATAATGTAGTCAATTTTATTGCACAGAGTAGATTGATTAGGCCTAGTTCACCTGAGTCGGTGAATGAATCTATAACAAGTAAATCTACAGCTGTTAGGAATAAACCTAAACTTCCTACTGTAGAATTTGCTAAGCTAAGCGGAGACTTGAAGGACTGGCTGCCATTTTGGGCACAGTTCAAAAGAATAGATGAAGATGAGGAAATTGACGATATTGATAAATTTCACTATCTTGTACAGGCTACATTGCCTAATACTAGGGCCCGTCAGAATGTTGAAAGCTACCCTGCTACTTCAGGAAACTATTGTAAAGCATTACAAAGTTTGAAAAATCGTTTTGGTAGAGACGACCTTCTAATAGAGGTCTACGTTAGAGAACTGTTGAAGTTAGTACTAAGTAACTTAAACAGTAAAGTAGGAGTTTCTTTCATCTATGATAAATTAGAAACACAGCTTAGAGCACTGGAGACGCTAGGAGTAACAACTGACAAATGTTCCGCCATGCTATATCCCTTAATTGAGTCTTGTTTGCCTGAGGATGTTCTGAGAGCATGGCAGAGACACTCCAGCTATGAGATTGATGCTGAATTGAAAGATCGATTGGAGGCACTGTTGAAATTCCTTCAAAACGAAGTTACCAATGAGGAACGCATCACATTGGCTGCGTCAAGTTTTGAAAACACCAAAAGGAGAGAACCTCACCAAATGCAAGTAACTTTTGGTTACTTAGTTACAAAATTAGACTGTGTGATTTAAGCGACAGTTATTCCTGCAATTTCGATGTTTTAGATCAAGAAGTGATTTGTAGTGATGTTTTAGCAGTCACACCGGGTTCCTTGAGTACCGAGCTCAAAGCAATAGGAATCAGTATCACAGATAGAAATGGACCTATTGAAGTTCTCATCGGTGTAGACGTAGCAGGTAAATTGTATACAGAGAAGCGTCATTTTTTTGTCTAATGGATTGGTTGCTATGCATACATTGTTAGGTTGGACATTTATGGGAAAAACCTTTACTGAAGGAAACAACAAATCCAATTCGATGGTAGTTACATCCTTGTTGTCTCCAATGGATAAACCCATTTCAGATTTATGGAGTTTAGATGTGTTGGGAATTAAGTATCCAGAAAAGACCACGACTGAAGCTGCGGATCAAACCAGAGTAATGGATAATTTCTTGGAATCTGTTACAGTGGAAGAAGATGGCAGATATCAAGTCAAATTGCCGTGGTGGAAGATCACCCTCCTTTACCCACAAACTTAAAAATAGCACAAAAGAGACTTGATAACCTTATACATAAACTTAGTTTCAGTGGACACTTGACCACGTATCAACAGGTTTTATCTGACTGGGAGGAAATGGGAATTATAGAGAAAGTTAGTGAAGCAGATTTGGAGTATGGACACTATTTACCCCATCGACACGTGATAAAAGAAAATAGCCTTACAACCAAATTGAGACCTGTATTCGACGTATCAGCTAAAGAGAAGAATCAACCTTCATTGAATGATTGCCTAAATAAAGGTGACTTATCTTATAGAACTTATTCCCTCAATATTGAATCGTTTCAGATTGCATAGGTATGGAGTTGTTGCAGATATTGAGAAGGCTTTCCTGCAGATTGGTGTGCATAGTGATGACAGAGATTTTCTACGTTTCCTATGGGTTGATGAAAAGGGAAACCTTATAATTTACAGACATGCTAGAGTTGTATTTGGAGTTACATGTTGTCCATTTATGCTGAGTGCAGTAATCAAGCTTCACTTAGAACGGACTATCAATCTAATTGATTCAGGGTCATCAGACTATTCACGAGAAGTTATTGAGACACTTTTCAAAAGTTTTTATGTTGATAACTGTATGGAAAGTATTGATGATTTTTCAGAGTTGAATCGATTTGTGGAACAAGCTACTTCCATAATGAAAGATGCTAAGTTTTGTCTACGATGTTGGGAGTACACTGAAGTTCAGAGTTTTCAACCCAATTCTACACTAACGTCTATTTTAGGTTTAAATTGGAACAGATATGATTCAAATTAATTCAGAAAACTTAGAGTTTAAAGAACCCGAAATGTTAACAAAGAGATTAATTTTGTCTTTTGCTCACAAATTGTTCGACCCTATTGGCATTACTTGTCCTGCTGCTCTTTTGCCCAAAATATTCTACAAAAAACTTGGGAAAGTAAAATTAGATGGGATGATGAGGTACCTGAAGATTTTAAACGATTAAGATAGTCTGACAAATAATGTTTTGAGAAGTATTGGTTTTGAAAATGTTCCAACATGGTATTGGACAGATTCTAGCACAGTCTTGTCATGGATACATAACGAAGACATCTGAGGGGTCTTTGTTTGGAATCACGTTAAGGAAATAAGATCACTAAGTAAAATTGAATCTTGGCATCATGTTCCGGGCCATTTAAATCCTGCCGACTTGCCATCACGTGGATGTTCTCCTAAGCAGCTAGTTGAGTCTAAATGGTGGGAGGGACCATAATGGTTGAGAGATTCGCCAGAAATGTGGCCAAAAGAGACTTCTAAAGAATTTGATAAGGACGAAGTAAACTCAGAACGGAGGAAAAGTAAGTATATTTCAAAGAATTTGTTAAATTTAGGAGTTGAATCCAACAGTTGGTACTGCAGATATTTCTCTAAATTTGATAAGATTGTCAAATTAATAGGCTGGATTTTAAGATTTGGCAACAATGCGAGAAATAAGAACCAGAGACTCTCAGGAAAATTGACAGTAGAGGAGCTAGTTCGAGCACAAAATCAAGTGTTCAAACTTATTCAAAACGAACACTTTTCTGGTATCAAGGATGAAAAGCTAAAGTCACTGTGTCCTTTTGAAGATAATGATGGCTTGATAAGAATAAAAACTAGGCTTACCGAGAAACCTGATAGTAACAATTTTAATTTGCCAATAGTATTACCAAACAACCATCCTGTCGTTCATGGTTACATTAAATCTAAGCACGAGGAAAACTGTCATGTAGGAGTTCAGGGTCTACTATCTATTTTAAGAGAAGATGTTTGGATAATCAGTGGGAGGAGGACTGTAAAATCAGTTATTGACAAATGTATAATTTGCAAAAGATACAACGTGAAAAGTTTGGATACCATCCCAGTGCCCCTTCCTTCACATCTAGTTCGAGATGCTTCAGTTTTTGAAGTCTGAGGAGTTGACTTAGCTGGACCTGTTTTCCTACGAGATGGTCAGAAAGCATGGATTACGTTGTTTACTTGTGCGGTATATCGTGCTCTGCACTTGGAATTAGTCACTTCTCTATCTACTGACTCATTTTTACAAAGTTTCAGAAGATTCATTTCCAGGCGTGGTCGTCCATCAATTTTGATTACAGATAATGAAACAAACTTTCAAGCGGCTTACAAAGCACTTAAAAGGTTAGACTGGAGTAAGATAGTTGAGTACAGTACTATCAAACGTATAAAGTGGAAATTCAACCCTCCAGCATCTCCATGGTGGGGAGGATGGTGGGAGAGGCTTATACGGCTTTTAAAACAACTTCTTCGCAAAGTACTTGGAAGAGCTTGTCTAACCTATGAAGAATTATTGACCATATTATGCAGTTGTGAATCGATTATTAATAGAAGACCTTTAACTTACATTTCAGAAGACAGTAAAGATATGAAGGTTTTGACACCAGCAATGTTTTTGAATGATACAAGGGAGTATGGAGTTCTCGACTTAGACCAGATTGAAAACACTAGTTTGTCTAGACGTTGGGATTATAAACTTAAAGTGAAAGAAGATCTTCAGAAGAGGTTTAGAAACGAATATTTGAGTCAATTGGTGTTGCATTCGAAAAAAATGAAATCACGACAAATACAAGTTGGAGAAATTGTCTTACTTGGAAGTGACAATATAAAACGTATTGATTGGCCATTAGCGAAGATAGATAAGATTGTTCCTGGAAAAGATGGTAATACACGTCTGGTGGAGCTAAAAACATTAAAAAGGCGATTGTTAAGACCGATACAACATGTGTATCCACTAGAAAACGTCCATTCTGAAGACAAAAAGAAGTTAACTCATCAAACCGATGAGGATGATAAAAGTGAAATATTTAATAAAAAAGGAGAAGCCAATCAGTGTCAGAATGTGAACGACCAACAATTTACAAATAGATGTGGAAGAACAATTAAGCAACCACAAAGATACCTAAATTGATCAATCATGTTTTGACTTTTCAAGTCAAAAGGTGGGAGAATGTAAGAAATCAAACATCATAATATTGGAGAAATTTTTTTTCTACTATCAATAACAGCTGGTTGACTAAATATTTTTCAGTAAAACTATTATTTTAACAAAACATATGTTTTTTATTATTGAATTATTTTGTGTGAATTAGAATTGTTGAAAAATGAGTAAAATGTATTTTTGATGTCTAGCCATTTTTTAGTCTCAGTTTAACTCTTTTTATGTACTAATATAATTATCTTTGTGAATAAATGTCTTTTGTATTGTTTCTTTGAGTATAATCTGACTTTTTACAGTAGGCTTCGTGCTGGCAGCATACTGAGAAGCCCCTCCCACTATGTCACCAGTAGCAATAACCATTGGTTGGTTTGATTGATACTAACGAATCATGCTTAGAACGATCAAATTAAATCATTATTAAGTGTTCAGATAACTATAGTTATAACGATAATGCAATGCATATTATTGTAAACATTGAAAAACACTTGTACATTTCTTCACAGATACAACTAAACACTATCTCGGAAGTTGAATACTTGAAGGCGGAAGTTACTAGTAGTGACGACAGTGATGTACGGAAGTTACTAGTAGTGACGACCGTGATGTACGGAAGTTACTAGTAGTGACAACCGTGATGTACGGAAGTTACTAGTAGTGACGACCGTGATGTACGGAAGTGAAATGGTGGACAATTTACGCCATGCTTCTGATAACTGTGCTAAATATAACACGAAGGTTCCAATCTGTCCGGTCCAATTTTAACATTTTTTTTACCAAACCTCTCCAAACTAGAGGAAAGGAAAATCTAACATCTAATATCATGGAAGATACTAATTAATTGAACACTAAGTAAATACATTTTTTTACCAACGAACATTGTTAATTGAGTCAAACGAAGTCCGTATGATGCCATAAACTGTAAGAAATATTAAGCTATTGTAATTTTTATCTTTAAAATAATCGGATAATAGAAAGAAATAGCAATATTTTAAAAATTTAAACTTAATAATAAGAAACTGCTATCAAAACATTAATACATGTATGACAGTGTAAATGTACTTTATAAAACGTCAGGACCCCGTAATGATACAAATATATACAGGAGGCAACGAGCAGCCCTCACATAGTTTTAAACGCCACTCACGGATCCCTCATCTGTCCTGCTAAGAACTGTAATTTATCAAGTTCTTCGGGATCTTCCGGGGTAAAGGTTGTTCCCGAAGTAGGCCATTATTTATTGGGAGAAGTGTAAATAAGGCAGTACCTGACAACAGTGACATTCCTGTTTGGTTTGTTATCTATGAGGTGATCGATTTTGATATTAACAAGTTCTGTATCTGTCTGTCATAATTATCCCATTTGGGATGGGTTTGATGCTCATTTAACTTACGTTCCATTTAAATACTGATACAGATTGAAATGTTATCTAAAACATAGGCCTAGTACTTGAAAAGAATATTAGATATATTTTTTAACATAGGAAGAAAGAGTTCTAAACAACCCAAATCATGATATATAAATGGCAGTGAAATGAAAGTTGGGAAATTTGTGATGATAAGTTTGCAGCACTGACTGGAGTTACGAATAGGATATCTTCACGACTGTTTAAAGGGTCTGTGTTAAAGGGACTGTTTAAAGATATACTGTGTTTAAAGGGTCTTAATCCATAATAACTATTACGATCATTTTGACGTATAATAATAGGAATTATCTTAATTAGCTACTATTACACAATAAGAAATTCAATTAAAATAGTTTGATAATAATAGAAATAATTAATTTTGATATGCTATAAATACCGAATCTTTAAATTATTTTATAAATATAAAACAAAGCGAAATTAACATTATCTATTTCATATATTCCTTTATAAATTTCAAATTACCTATTTTCTTAAACAAAGCATTATAATTTGTATAATATAATGAGCAAACAACTTTGTTCATATAACAATAGTGAGGTCAACGACCTATGAGAGTCATGAGAGATCTTGTAGATCTGTTTTACACACAACCGCTTGAGTGGTTGGATTTCTCCACAAAGTTTCAAATTGAGGAGTCAAGTTGAAATGCTTCTACAGAGTTCCGGATAAACTGGTTATCAACTTGAAGGAAAGTCAAGATTGGCAAGTAAAGTAAGTGGTTGAGAACTTCCACTCTCTAATAAAACAAATACTGATAGAATTACTTTTAGAGTGTTTGAAATGGAACTTTTGTCATCGGATCAAGTATAACTAGGACAATAATTGATATATGTACATTTGTTTTTAAATTAAATTTAAATAGGATAACCAAAAGTGGTTAGATTAAATACTTAATTGAACACTTAATTTTAAATTCTGCTATTTACGTCTCAAAGAAGGGATAAAACAATAGAGTTGATAACCAATTCGTTAAGTTTTGGTACCGAGAATTTATCGAGAAAAGACACCCAAAAACTATTCTATGCAGTTTGGTTTTATAAACGTACATTACTCAGGTTTTTGAAGAATTGTTTTTATTTTGTAATGTATTAGCACTAAGAATACTATATATTACTATGCAAAATACTTAGTACTTAAAGATGCATCGTTGAACAATAATTATAAACTAAGTTTAAAGATTAAAGGGAGAGAGGGTTGAGTGAGAAAATCGGAAATCATTAGTTAGTCAGGTATGTACGAGAATAGAACATGAGTTCACAGATATAATGTATAAAGATATTTTTAACATAAAATGTACAATTAAAAGAGCAATATTTCATTTATTACTGTACAAAGAGTTCTTTAATACAACATTACAAATGGCACTTCAGATAATCCTCACTCTTACTCTATATACATACATATTATTTCTCGTGGGACGTAAAAACATTCCAGTTAAAATTTCATACGAATTTAACCACGTTCACGTTACGCTCACACTGTCAGACTTGCGACGCACCGTGCAGTTTACTCAAATAATTGATTTTTTAGTGGTTCTTTAGTAAATGGAGTTTCATTTATATAATCTTCTAGGTCTAAATATATCATATGTAGTCATAACTCACCCAGCCACCCTTGGTGATAAGTTCAGTGGTGATAACCCACCTGCCCACCCATACACGTAAAGTGGTTAATACAACTTGTCTACCTCTAAGTGTACAGTAGTAATGACCCACCTAACCACTCATACACGTAAAGTGGTTAATAAAACTCGTCTACCTCTAAGTGTGCAGTAGTACTGACCCACCTACCCACCGATACACGTAAAGTAGTTAATAAAATTCGTCTACCTCTAAGTGTACAGTACTAATGACCCACCTACCCACCCATACACGTAAAGTGGTTAAGCCCACTAGTCCACCTCTACGTGTACAGTAGTGATAACCCACCCACCCACCCATAAACGTAAAGTGGTTAAGACCACTAGTCCACCTCTACGTGTACAGTAGTGATAACCCACACCCACCCATGAATATGTCGGGTGGACAGCCCGACAGTTATTTGGGAGATATTCATACATTCCAGTTAAACGGTCATACGAGTTTCATCTATTTCATAGCTCTATTACTACATTACATATTACAGCTACAATACTACTGATAACTCTCTCATGCTACAGTTTCTCCACCAAGACGTCTACGACGCGCTTATATCAACCCCCTTAGCTACTTTACCAACCCTGCATTCAGAGTCTACAAACGGTCTTGCCCCGAAGTTTAAAGTATACATTCCCCCCACACACGATATAAATGGAGCTTTCTACAGGGTTAAGTATACTACCCTCCATCCACCACAAAAGTACAGTGTTGATGGAGACTGGCAAAGTGACGGCTCTCCGACCCCAACGGTACCCAACGGTACGATTTGTACGGAGACACGTACATTACAACTGGTCACCCACCGGTCTCGCCGTAGGATATATTATCAGTGACACTCTTAGTGTGTCATTTTACTGATATACATCTATTCAGTTACAGTAGAATATCAAGAACGCTTTAATAATAAAAACAGTCATACAAAATAATAAAATTAAAGATTTATTAAAATTATATTTGTTATTTCATATGTATTTTTCCAATATGGTTAAGTATTTTCCATTCATAACCCGGCTGTTCATTTGTCATTAGGCTATAAATTAATGACACTTTTTAAGGAATGGTTGGCCTTAGTTAGTAAAAAAGATACAATCACTCATTCGAAATCCATATTCACCCATATCTTTACGATCACGCCTCATATATTCCATTCTTAAGAATAAATAAATAAAGAAATAAAATAGAACTGTCATAATGATATTTCAGGATAGGAAATAAAGCATTTAAAATCAAACTCAATCTTTAAATTATTAAATCTTCTTAATAATATGTTGATTTTAATTTGTTGGCTATCACATTAAACTTTATTTTGTTGGATATAACATTAATTTTTAGTTTGTTGTCTATCACATTAAACTTTAGTTTGTTAGCTATCACATTAAACTTTAGTTTGTTGGCTATCACATTAAATTTTAGTTTGTTAGATATCACATTAAACTTTAGTTTGTTAGCTATCACATTAAACTTTAGTTTGTTAGATATCACATTAAACTTTAGTTTGTTAGCTATCACATTAAACTTTAGTTTGTTAGCTATCACATTAAACTTTAGTTTGTTAGCTATCACATTAAACTTTAGTTTGTTAGCTATCACATTAAACTTTAGTTTGTTAGATATCACATTAAACTTTAGTTTGTTAGCTATCACATTAAACTTTAGTTTGTTAGCTATCACATTAAACTTTAGTTTGTTAGCTATCACATTAAACTTTAGTTTGCTGGCTATCATATTAAGCTTTAGTTTGTTGGTTATAATATTAAATTTTAGTTTGTGTGGAATGCGCTCGTGTTAACTTTAGCTACAACCTTGAAAATAAACTCTTTGACATTATTTGAAATAGCAGATTTAAAAATCCTTAACACATTAATTTGCCATTTTAATATTAATATATTGTGTACTATTTTGTTTGTATGATTGTGTAATGCTTCGTCTTTAATTTAAACAGTACAAGTGAACGTCACACACTACAAATATATTACAATATAAGTACAAAATGCACGAATATTATGGTGATTAATATCGGTGTACCACACTCATCTTCCTCAGACCAGAGGGTTTCACAAAGATCATAAAAGAATATCTAATAAATTAATTCATAATTTCGTAAAAATTATAATATAAGGTTCTTATATGTCCCAAGAATCCCTTACGATTATTTTTTTAATCCCTCTGGTCTAAGGAAGGTGAGCGTGGTTCACCGAAATCGATCACCATAATATGTGTGCATTTTGTACTTGTATTGTAATAAATTTTTGTTGTATAACGTTCACTTGTACTGTATATATACCAACATGTATTATGCTAATTAAAAAAACTATTTAATTTAAATTTCCTAACTTAGTAAATGCCTTACTCTTACTTGAAGTTTGGACAGACACGTGTTTGTGTATAATGACAATCGTGGTTTATATAATAAAGATAGCAAACAGTTGGACATGAGTCATGTTGGTGGAATTCCAACCATGCATTATGTGCAGATATCCTGAAGTACATTGCATCATCATCAAAAAGCACTTAGTGTGGTATAAATGGTATACAATTTACATAAACATATACTCTTAGCAATCTTAAAAAAGTACTATCAGCAACCGTGTAAAGCCAACAACGATTCCTTCAATGTTGGGCACTTACTTCATCAATTCCGACCAAACTAGTTTACACTTAAATATTGTTACTTACATGTATAATTGATTCCAGTAATAGTTTTTAAAACATTCATATTTCAGCACATTTTGTCATTCATATTAGCTTTACCTACTTTTTTTTATGTAATCCAAAATGGATATGTTACTAAACTAACGAAATAATGCTTCATTATTTCAAAATGAAATTTATTTCCGTTCATATTTTTAATAAATATTTTCAAAAACTCTAATGGAAGTGCCTCTAATTACAGTTATAATATTTGTTCATCAATATTTAATTCTGAATGATTGCTAAAAATATAGATTTAATATCAGCGATTCCTAGGATGTTAAAATATAACCCGTCTTAAATTTCCAGATAACGACTTTCAAATGGGCCAAGCTAGGTAAATTCGTTTTAAAATTGTTTGTAAAATGTATTTGAGTAAATTTTAAATTACAAAACTATATCGTAAATTGGCTGCTTGATTTAATGAATGTATTACTTAAAATGCTTCAATAAAATAAAATTAAATGAAGTTTGGCATGTTCGTTCAGTTAGCTCCACGATAAAAAGTAAGTTTGTTTACATCTTGGTACAGTACTAGGGGATACACTGTATAGCTTTAAAGGAAAATTGCTTTAAAAATTATAATACAATAGTTCTCAGGGGTTCAGTCAATGAGACGCAGAAAATTGGTTGATTTAGGAGTGAACGAGCAAAGAAACACCTTAGACCGCACATTAATGGAGTAATGGTGGTTTGTACCTTTCATATCGTATAAGTCAGGAAGCCACGAGCATATACTCAACAGCGCACGTACACATGTACAACGGCAGTGATCCAATCACCCACATTTACACGAACGATGGTGTTGACCCATTTTCCCTCCAATACACTTACGGTAGCACGACCTCTCACCCTCCCATACAAGTAAAGTAGTATTTACACAACCACTCATCCATACATGTATGGTGATACTCCCACTCACGGGCCATGAAAACACAGAGAAAAGTGGGGGACCTGCCCACCCATCCCTAAGAACACAAAACAAGTGAGAGATTCACCCACCCATATTGAATCCATGTTCGTAGAGTTTATGTGTTTGGTTTATACTAAGGCATCATATGCGTAGATTTTACATGTGTCAGTTCCAAGGAGCTGTGTGTGTAAGATCAGTGCGTGAATTTGAAGAAGTAGAGTCCATAGGAAGTGTGAGCTGGCCCAAAAGATCGTATTGTAATCAACACTACTATAACAGTTAGGAGGGCGTGTGGGTCAATAAAATCGTTCGAGCTAGTAGGTGTACTCTGGACTTAACTAGAATCCAGTAACTTCCTCTATTACCAATACTATAACTTCGGTTTAAGTAACATTACTTCTTTGGATTGACTGTTTAGATTGCAACCTACTGAAAGCACCGGTGCGAGAGATACATTAAGTGGTGGAAATGAGAGAACTACATTTACCCCACTGTGACTATGTCATTCCATTTAATGTTGTTATGGAAACTGTGTAGGTAGACGGTAGGCTTCGTAGCAGTAACCATGGGTTGGTTTGATTGATATTAAGGAATCACGCTTAGAACAACCAAATTAAATCATTATTTTGTATTAAAATAACTATTAACTATAACAATAACACAATGATTATTATTGTAAAAATATATAAAAATAAAATAAACTTGTACAATTTTTCACAGTTTTATAACTAAACACTGTCTCGGAAGTTGAATACTTGAAGGCGGAAGTTACTAGTAGTGACGCCCGTGATGTACGGAAGTTACTAGTAGTGACGACCGTGATGTACGGAAGTTACTAGTAGTGACGACCGTGATGTACGGAAGTTACTATTAGTGACGACCGTGATGTACGGAAGTTACTAGTAGTGACAACCGTGATGTACGGAAGTTACTAGTAGTGACGACAGTGATGTACGGAAGTTACTAATAGTGACAACCGTGATGTACGGAAGTTACTAGTAGTGACAACCATGATGTACGGAAGTTACTAGTAGTGACGACAGTGATGTACGGAAGTTACTAGTAGTGACAACCGTGATGTACGGAAGTTACTAGTAGTGACAACCGTGATGTACGGAAGTTACTAGTAGTGACGACAGTGATGTACGGAAGTTACTAGTAGTGACGACCGTGATGTACGGAAGTTACTAGTAGTGACGACCGTGATGTACGGAAGTTACTAGTAGTGACGACAGTGATGTACGGAAGTTACTAGTAGTGACGACCGTGATGTACGGAAGTTACTAGTAGTGACAACCATGATGTACGGAAGTTACTAGTAGTGACGACAGTGATGTACGGAAGTTACTAGTAGTGACAACCGTGATGTACGGAAGTTACTAGTAGTGACAACCGTGATGTACGGAAGTTACTAGTAGTGACGACAGTGATGTACGGAAGTTACTAGTAGTGACAACCGTGATGTACGGAAGTTACTAGTAGTGACAACCGTGATGTACGGAAGTTACAAGTAGTGACAACCGTGATGTACGGAAGTTACTAGTAGTGACGACAGTGATGTACGGAAGTTACTAGTAGTGACGACCGTGATGTACGGAAGTGAAACGGTGGACAATTTACCATCCGTTGATGAAACCTATATATGCACTTCCTAGGATTTTTAATGTTAGGTTACACTACGTTAATTTTTGACTTTTGTTTTCAGGTACCCCAGGAAAGATGGCGTTATACGCCTATTAGACGAACTATTTTAGCATAAGTTAAAATCTACAAATAAGATATGTAAAGAAATATCTAAACGACTAATGTATTAATTATTCAGGAACTCAGGTCTCTTAAGGTAAACTTTTGAAAATATGAATTGGAAATAAAGAAAAAATATGTAGAAAAAAGGCTATATCAAATATAGATAATCTTTTTGCAGACGGGGCGAAAGTGCCAACAAATGATCAGAACTGCTTAAGTACCATTCACCTTCCAGATGTCACCAAGAAAACTCGAAAGAAATGTGCTCTTTCTAAATGTAAGAAACCAACTGTGAAGGTCAGATTGTTCCCTGTAGAAAGAATCTGATCCCACACTAGATAATTACTTTTAGAATATTATGAATTATTATTTTGGTATAGTTTGGTTTTCATGTTTTTACAAAAGTTTTATTTTATTTTTTTAAAATATTTTATCATATATAATATTTCGGTAAGATTTCTAGGGTAAATATAAAATTACACGTCATTGTGTAATCATTGTCTGTAAACTGTATCATTAATTATTAATTAAAAAGGCAATGTTGAAATATACTATTTATATAGATAACTTGTCACTGACTATAATTTTTGCCAAATCGAGACGGGGTACATATTATTCGCAAATATAAAAAAATACTTCAAGGTGAAATATATATTAATATTTATGCAAAATACTTGAACATTTTCCAAAAATGGTGATAAAACATAAACACATTTTTGGACTAAACGAAAATATGTTGAACTGAATAATGCTACGAACTTCAGTGTTACTGAACAATCATTTTAAAAATATCAGAAATTGTCTCCAACATTCTGGACTCAGGAGGATAGGGCGAGGCACAGTCTACTGTCTCCTTGTAAGAACTATTGCAAAATCAATAATAAAACAGCATAAGGTAGCAAACAGATTTTAAATACTATACTGATATTGTAATAATGTGCATACATTAAAAAACACATATCCCAGTAGAAAAATATGAATAAGTAGTAAATACGTAACAGATGGCATTTTAATTGATTTAATTGACTTATTAGGCACTTTTAACTAGTTTATACAAAGATTATTTCCCTATATTTCTATATTATTCTCCTTTCAATGTTTTGTTAAAATTCAACTTAATTTATTACAATATACAAGGTGAAAAAAATATGGAAACACATTCTATGACTTCACTGGTAAAAGTGAAATCTTGTACATCATCATTTTAAAAAGGCACACTTTTTGACGCCATTAGCGACATTTAATTTTTTTCAGGGAACGGCCCACGGGGAGTTGAACGAAAATCTTTAATGTAGGGCTAAGTCGAGTTTAATATCAAATAAAGGTCTATTCAATATAAAGTAATTGCCTCAAACCGGAATTCGAAAGGTCTTTCCTTTCCAGATTAGCGGTCATTTGAATTTCAAAGTAACTAATTTCAACAATATTATTTATCCGCTATTTAACGATTTTAAGTAAATTATTCTGATAAAACATTATACTTTATGGAACACAATAACTCAAAAAATTGTATTATCAAATTATCACAGGAAAAAATATAGTTGCTGGAAAGTGTTTCCACATTTTCTACGCTTTCACAACAACTTTATTTTTTCCATAGAAAATTTGATAATTTAATTGTTTTGAGTTATTGTTTTCCATAAAGAATGATTCATGATCAGAATAATTTACTTAAAATCGTTAAATAGCTGAGAAATAATATTAACAAAATTAGTACAATGAAATTCAAATGACCGCTTCTCTGAAAAGAAAAGGTATTTTGAAGTCCGGTTTGCGGAAATTAACTTCTATTAAATAGACCTTTAATTTGATACCAAACGACCTAGGCTTACTTTAAATATATTCGTTCAACTACACGTGGGTCGTTCCCCTGAAAAGATGGAATGTCACTAAGGGCGTCAAAAAGTGTGTCTTTGTAACCATGATGATGTACAAGATTTCACTTTTACCACTGAAGTCATAGAAAAGTTGTGAGAGCGTTCCACATTTTTTCCTCCCTGTATGTTTGTATACAATATTTCACAAATATGTACTTCTTTACCTAAAATTGTCTTAGGCACAATAACTAATCCATATTGAACATTAGCTCAGTACAACCTAATTTAATAATCTCACATCAAAGTTGAATCAATTTATAAATTCGTACTTAACGATATTTATCAAACTAATAACAGACGAAACGCCATGCAATGTTGGCAGCAGTGATATCACCAGGAAAGAGAATACTTCCTAAACATAAATACTGTACGTAATAACAGACGAAACGCCATTCAATGTTGGCAGCAGTGATATCACCAGGAAAGAGAATACTTCCTAAACATAAATACTGTACGTAATATCAAGGTTTGTGTCGTAAGATGTTTGATAAATGCAACAATAATTAATTATCATATCACCATAAACTTAGAGAACAGTAAGTCCTAAATTGAATAGGGAGAAATCTACATAAGCCTGGGGAATAAGTGATTTACATTATCATAAGGGAGTAGGGAAACCCAGCCCCTGCATTGAAATGGGAACGCATTAGAGACACGCGCATCACATGGTAGGTCCCAGGCCGAGGTGGCGTTACGGATCCATAAATAAACACACCCCAAAATATGGGAAAAATCTTATAATAGAATATTAACTGCAATGACTTTCTTACCATTTACTTTTGGATGGTATTAATATGATTGCATTAATATATTTGTATTGTTTACCTAAGTTTCAAATATCTAGGAAGTATGATTGAAAGTTATAAGACTTATAAAAATGAAATAAAGATCAGAATTGTTGTGGTGGAAGAAAGATTTATAAATATAAATGATTACCTGTGGACCGTTGGATAAGAAGCTGATTTTATTGAAATAACTTATTTGAGGTGTTTTATATAATATGGAGTGGAAACACGGATACTTAGAAAAGAAAACTGGAAACGATTGGAAACAATGGATATGTGGATTTAGAAAATGATAGAGAAAATAAAATGGGATAGAGTATGAAATGAAGAAGTTCTGAAGCGAGTGGGAGAAGAATGATAAATAATGAAAACTCTAAGAAGATAATTGAATTTGTTAGGGTATGTGAGTAGAGAGCCTGTCGAGAACAGCTATCGAAGGAAAAGCTAGAGGAAAAGAAAAAGAAATGTATCAGAAGTGAACAACGTTGGATCGGAGGTCAGTATGAAACAACATCAAGGCTTGCTCAAAATGGAAAGATTTGGCGAAGGGCTGCAGTAGGACCTACCTGAAGGCAGAACACCTTTCATGCTTACTGTATTTGTTTACATCGGTTTTTTGTGATCGTATTCAACAAAGGTCAAATTAATGTACTAAAATTTAACTGAAAAGGATTCCCAAAGTACAGTAAAAAATTATATTACTTGCCTTCTTGCAAAAATGTACGACAATACAAAAAATATAAGAACATAAAAATATGTATCCTTCACACTATAAGTATTCTAATACAGTTTAATTTAATAAATAAAATACTTTACAATTATTTGCATTATAATGCTTACAATTAATTTTTATTCCAACTTAAAAATGACTTTGCTTCAGACCAACTAAATTAGTAATGTACTCGTATAGTCACAGATAACTAATTAACTACTTAATTATCTGTGGTATAGTGTTTAATGTAAGTAAGGTTATATTTTATAGCTATATTATTGTCTGATACATTTATTACTTATATTTAGTGTCAACTGAACTCCAGTCAAAGGATTAAAACTACGCAAAATAAGTAAAGTAACTTAATAAGTAAAGTAACTTAATATATCAATAGTTTTATTTACTTACTATCTCGATATGTTCTACTATCTAAAATAAAATGTCGGAGACAAGTATTTATATACTTGTAAATTGATATTTTGGAAGAAAGTTAAAGGTCGAGATATGGAAATGAGTCGAGGGGAATCACGGGAGAGAGTGCTTCGCCTTCAATTTGCCAGACTTTTTGTGGCTGTCAGTTATAAAAATAAGTGAGTTAATGTTATAACTACAATTCACACACTTAAATATAGTATTCATAAATGTTACTTATCTACCTTTATTTCAAACATACTTGTAAATATATGTGCAGGAGTTTGAAATCTCATATCAAATCTTTGTTATGAGATAACTAAGGGGCTTTCCTTCATAGTTATCACCTCTACCAGTTTCCCTAACTAAGGGCTTTCCTTCATAGTTATCACCTCTACCAGTTTCCCTAACTAAGGGCTTTCCTTCATAGTTATCACCTCTACCAGTTTCCCTAACTAAGGGCTTTCCTTCATAGTTATCATCTCTACCAGTTTCCCTAACTAAGGGCTTTCCTTCATAGTTATCATCTCTACCAGTTTCCCTACCTAAGGGCTTTCCTTCATAGTTATCACCTCGGCCAGTTTCCCTAACTAAGGGCTTTCCTTCATAGTTATCACCTCTACCAGTTTCCCTAACTAAGGGCTTTCCTTCATAGTTATCACCTCTACCAGTTTCCCTAACTAAGGGCTTTCCTTCATAGTTATCACCTCTACCAGTTTTCGTATTGTCGGGTCAGAAATGATGTGCGCCTGAGTTTGAAGTAGTTTTCTAAGATACTAAGAGACCAGTGAAAACTCCAATCGTACCATTGTTTAATTGTGTGTTATAACATATGAATTTAAAAATTGTATTTTAAGTTCTAATAATTTTTATTTTAGTCGAAACACAAAAGGTATCGGAATTTGAACTAGTTTTCGCTGTACATCAAATGTTCACCGTTATTACTCAAAACCTCGTTAATTTATCACATTTATATTTCAACACGTGGTTGAAAGAAAGTTTCCTATAAGTGTCATTGATTCTATAATTTCAAGAAAAAAGTTCTTATTAATTACATGAAACGTTGTTTTCTTCTAGAGGTTATAATATTAATTATGTAGTATTGTTGTAATCTTAATTGCATATATAGTTACGATACATCATTTTAAATAGTTTTAAATCATTTTAAAATAACTTAAAATTGAAATTTTTAGTATATTTAAAATGTCTGCATTTACTGCCACATATGAAAATGATGTATCGTAACTATATATGCAATTAGGATTACAAGACAAATATTTAATTTTACGACCTCTTGAAGCCAAGAAAAAAATGTTTCATTTAATTGATAAGAGGTTTTTTTTAATTACAAGAAAATCTCATACTTCGTACCAAAAACTAAGATTTTTGAATTGTGAGTTATAGTATACTATTTTATAACGAACCCTCAATAAAGGCTAATTGAACAACTAATTTTTTTATTTATAAAACCTTAATTACCAAGCGAAAAACATCTCTTATGTTAAATTTATCATTCAATAAAATTGGCGATAGAGCAATAGAAGGCAATGAGATTGTTCTTTGTCATTATTAATTGGTACAGCATTAAATGAATGCACGTTCAATGATATTAACCCGCCCATACACATACAGTGGGATTCACTCCCACCCACCCATACACGTACAGTAGTATTCACTCCCACCCACCCATTCACGTACAGTGGTATTCACACCCACCCGCCCATACACGTACAGTAGTATTCACACCCACCCGCCCATTCACGTACAGTGGTATTCACACCCACCCACCCATACACGTACAGTAGTATTCACACCCACCCGCCCATTCACGTACAGTGGTATTCACACCCACCCGCCCATACACGTACAGTAGTATTCACACCCACCCACCCATTCACGTACAGTGGTATTCACACCCACCCGCCCATACACGTACAGTAGTATTCACACCCACCCGCCCATTCACGTACAGTGGTATTCACACCCACCCGCCCATACACGTACAGTAGTATTCACACCCACCCGCCCATTCACGTACAGTGGTATTCACACCCACCCGCCCATACACGTACAGTAGTATTCACATCCACCCGCCCATTCACGTACAATGGTATTCACACCCACCCGCCCATTCACGTACAGTGGTATTCACACCCACCCGCCCATTCACGTACAGTGGTATTCACACCCACCCGCCCATACACGTACAGTAGTATTCACCCCCACCCGCCCATTCACGTACAGTAGTATTCACACCCACCCGCCCATACACGTACAGTAGTATTCACACCCACCCACCCATTCACGTACAATGGTATTCATACCCACCCGCCCATTCACGTACAGTGGTATTCACACCCACCCGCCCATTCACGTACAGTGGTATTCATACCCACCCGCCCATACACGTACAGTAGTATTCACACCCACCCGCCCATTCACGTACAGTAGTATTCACATCCACCCGCCCATTCACGTACAATGGTATTCACACCCACCCGCCCATTCACGTAGAGTGGTATTCACACCCACCCGCCCATTCACGTACAGTGGTATTCATACCCACCCGCCCATACACGTACAGTAGTATTCACATCCACCCGCCCATTCACGTACAATGGTATTCACACCCACCCGCCCATTCACGTACAGTGGTATTCACACCCACCCGCCCATTCACGTACAGTGGTATTCACACCCACCCGCCCATACACGTACAGTAGTATTCACATCCACCCGCCCATTCACGTACAATGGTATTCACACCCACCCGACCATTCACGTACAATGGTATTCACACCCACCCGCCCATACACGTACAGTAGTATTCACACCCACCCGCCCATACACGTACAGTAGTATTCACACCCACCCGCCCATTCACGTACAGTGGTATTCACACCCACCCGCCCATTCACGTACAGTGGTATTCACACCCACCCACCCATTCACGTACATTTTAAATATTTAATTTTACTTTAAATTTTGTTCATGGTTCAAAGTTACCTTTAATTGCTTGTAATGAAGTGGTTTTTTTTCTGTAACGTGTTTTTCTCTATTAGGGTGTTAGGTATTATTAGGGATTTTAGTCAGGAATGTATTTGACTATAACAGTTTATAACCAGAATTGTTATAAAAGAGCAATGGAATTTACCAAGTCATATTCATTACACGCTCTGTGAGAAGACCGGAAACACAAGAAGGAATATTTTCCAAGATAATTTTAACACAACTCAATAAGGTTTCCTTAATTTAATTAGTAATAATGAAGATCAGTTCCGTTTCATTCATAGTAATACTTCACTCTGAAAGCTGGAGTAAAGTAGATCTGTATATTTGATTGTAAGCGTATGTATTACTGGCAAATTTGCTAATTTAGGATTGGAGAAAACTTCAGTGTAGATCATTTTACAATGTACGAGTATTTACAAGATTTAAATCATTTTGGCTGAATGTTCGATAATATTATCATATTATATCATTGTTTACGTTGTATAAAACTATTCATTTAACTATTATGATGAGCTTTTCAGTTATTGTTGAATGTACAGTATTTAAATCCTGTCTTAATGAGAGTATCACATAGATAAATCAGTATACCCATTCTGCTGAGCCAGCCACTTCATAATTTAACTAATAAAACCACAACAGGATCTAGCATGTAGTATAAAAAATTAGAACACCACACACAAGACACTGAAAAACTATCATTAGGATTTTAGCAAAAAGGGTAGGATTTTATTTTTGAGTATGTTTTAAACAATTTCTGGCACATCAAGACCTTCACAACGTTCCCCCATATCGTATTTATCTGAGATGTTTTTATATGTTGCAAGATTGTTATGTTTTGCTGTGGCTTTGAACAATCTTAAAAAATATGTGTATTATATTTTGCACGTGATGGTGAGTCCTTTAGTAAATCTAAATTGAAATGTTATAGTTTTGTATAAGTAATTTAGGAATATTCGTAAGAGCGAGTCCCACGTTCAGTGCGTGAGTACAGGTCCCTAACGTAAAACATATACCGACAGTTTCACATAGAGGAATACTAAGAACATCTGTCACCTGAAAAAACCAATTCGATGACTGGTTTGTGATATGTAACATTAAAAATAATGTAATTTCTAAAGTGTAACTTGTAATAAAAATACTACGTCCATTAGTTGGATACAAGAGTAAACCTTCTATAAATACACAGTTCTCTCATCATAAAAACGATCTTCAAACCGGAAAATGAATTGCTCAAATTGTTCAGATTAATTAAAGAGAGCAAGCAAACTGTGGAAATACATTCATTTCTTTGAAAGAGATTCAACAATCAACATGACTGCGCTCAGCGTGAGGGATGAAATTAGCATTAATTTGGTGGTGGCTTCACAATCCAACTTTTATACACCGTGAGCTTTTATTTCATACTAGTTTAATTTACGAAATTTTAATTCCAGTGGTTTGTTTTATTATGAACTATATTTTTTTGTTATTTTTGATGTAGGCTACATGGTGAACTGTTTCGAACTAATCTCACACTTAAATTAACTTTAAACGTCTTTTAGCATTATGATTGTTATATGAATGTTATATTTCAAATCTTTTAAACATTTATTATTGAGTATATTTATTTACTCTTAATTTATATTTTTATCTAAAAATAAATCACAGGCCACTTTTTGCTTTTGTCTGTAGTGGACAATTGTCGATAGTAGTATTGTATATAGAATAGAATTTATGTTTCTTTAAATATGGAAGAAATGTGTAGTGTAAAATATACGAATAGTACATTAATTTATTTCTTTTTAACTTAACCACATTTGTATGTATCACGCTGTGACTGTAAAATACAGGTGAGGCTCCAACTCTTGTCACGTGGTGTGAGCAAAACTCTTCCTACACTTGCTATCTACGTGTACTTTGATGGACCCAACTCTTTATCATCTTGGTAAATGTTAACCACCGTTTTTTTATAAAGTAATTGAGTTATTACAATATTTTTAGTAATATTATTCCTATTTATACATTTATGGTCGCATCATTCGATTCTAAAAATAAATATACATGATATAAAAGTAAATAAGTAATATCAATATTATTCTTATTCTTCCACCCTTAATGTCCTTATAAACCTTAAATGCAGTTATCTTATAAACATGTTATGAATAATGCTTATTCAAATATAGTTATGAACACATATATTAGAATAATAATATTTTACACAAATACTTATTATAGTAAGCTTAAATAACATGAACATATACAATGGTGACAGGATGAACTTGTCAAGTTTAGGTAAGATTTGTAATTTTATGTCATTAATGAAATATATTAAAAACAAATACTATCCATGTCGTAAAAAATATGTTTAGTTATTAATGACTGTGGAAATACTAATTATTATAATTGTGCTATACATTAACACGTCTAAGACGTCTGAAAGTTTTACCTGAGTTAGGTTAGGTTAGGTTCGAACCTGGCCTTGACTGTTTATTGTTATTATTAGTATTCACTTGTACTAGTTTTTCATTTTACTCTGTCTGATAAGTTCCCGCACAGAGCAATAGTCTATGGAGTAAGGCTAAAAAGGAATCGGCCTCTCCTTAAAATAAAACAAAATTAAGCATACGACCAATTATTTACCTTATTTAATATTGATTTCACTAAAAGTTTATTTCATTTAAAATGGAAAAGGAGGAATCATGATTGATTACAATATTTATACAACCAAACCCTCAGCAACAGGCTGCTTGGTATCGGGTTTCACTTAAAGGCCATATCAGCAAGTCCCCTCTCCCCCTCCCGTACATTTCGTAAATAATTTATAGCATCTTGAGAGCAGCTAATTGAAGAACATTGCAGTCCACTGTGTTACTAAATATGATGGAAAAATGTGCACGTTCTTCTCAATAAATGTCTCGTATATTTTTTATTTTACTACTTTTTAGAATCCAATGTAATTTACTTTGACAACCCAAAATTAGTAGACATATGGTATTTAAAAAAATAAAATATGTATATGAAAAATTTGCATTATTACAGTTTTAATATTTAATACAATAACTCATCTGCTATGCCCTTGAGTTATATATTTTTGTACAAAGTAACACATTCATAAACATATAATTCAATTGATTTCTACTTCATTAAGACACTACTACAACAGTTACTGTGTCAGAGATTCAAATGTTGTTCAATAACCGATAAACTCATGGAATTAACACAGGAACTCATGGCAAGTCGTGTTTTTTTATTGTACTGCTACTTTCATGGCAATTTAAGTTAACACACACAAATGAACGTTTATTTCCTCTGCCTTTTGATGTTGAACATATTTAGTAAAGATTTTCCAAAATCTAAATTTAAATTTGAAAATAAATGATTTCAAAGTAAGCAGGTTTTATTTTAATTGTTTTAGTAGTTTTAAATGGTACGATAAAAATAGAACAGACAATCACTATAACACTGCAAGTTGGTTTGTCATTTACACAGTGAAACGTTATTGACCTGTGAAGTAAGCTCTTGTCATTTACACAGTGAAACGTTATTGACCTGTGAAGTAAGCTCTTGTCATTTACACAGTGAAACGTTATTGACCTGTGAAGTAAGCTCTTGTCATTTCAACCATCAAGTACCCGCAGTACACGTCAATACTAGGACAGCATTTCCAAAGGCATTTAATCTGGCAACAAAGCTATTTATCCATATCATATTCATCGTTCTTCATTACTTAGTGTTGCATATTTTACTTAGGCACTCATAAATTTAATATAATATTCTACTACATTTTTGAAAAACGCAACTTTTTCATTCACACTAAATCTTGCTAGGTTAAAAGTTTCCAACCTATATTCCAGGCTTGACATTTAAACATTTCGAAGTATCCCCACCAGCCCCGCCCCTTTCCAGAGATAAAAACTAATGAATACACATAGATGTGTAATTCATTGTAAAAACTAAACCGAAGAAAATTAAATCTTTTAACTCGTTGAAAAAATATATCGGGTAGGGCATTAAGGACTTCAGGACACCCTGTATGTACATACAATTCAAATAAATAACAAAGAACAATGTTTACTGATAATAAATATATAGTGTGGCAGAGTTGTTTTTCTGATTGTACACTCATACATTTAGTCTGAATCTACGAAAAACACCTATTGTGTCAGCTTGTGGGCTTATTCTGGCCCCATGTAATTTTATGGTGGCTATAATGCCTTTAAAAAAGGCAAAAATCTGACTATATAATGAGTTTTTACCATATCTATTTAAGTAAATATAATAAATTCCAACAAATCAGCATTATAAATTGGTTGCACACAACGCGTCTTGTGAAGGTAATGGTGGAATTTGTGTGGTTTTAAAGCTATTATTAACGGATTTTTCCTCAAATTCAACAGTGAGTTCCGTACTTATAATATATGCTATATATTCCACTGTATAACAAATCACTTCTCTGCGTCTTTATTTAATTAACGTTTGTCTTACTAGGATTCTCTTAGGAACAAAACAGATATCAAACCCCAAAAACTCTGTGAGTATCATTTTCACCTCTTCATATACCTCATCAAAATATATACTGACAGACAAAGGCTGTGCCAGAAAAAGATCATAAAATCAGTATTAGTTTAAAGTTTGGCCAGTGAGATTATTACATTTACTCTTATAATTTTACCCATTATCATTGCTAAGATAAATTATTTCACCCTTAAGTACAGATGAAATAGAATGTAGGGTGAGCTTGGTAAATACGAGATTCTTACTGTCATGTAGCTTAATCAGAACATTACTGAACATTTGACTCTGGCCCACTTTCTATATCATCTTATTATTTTATACCCCTAATCATTCATTAAACCGGGTGTCCAACAAGTCTGGAACCCCCTTAGTATTTTACTATATAATGTTAGTAAACACAGAACTTAGAGACCCTAGGATTCCGTCTTCACTGTGGTTACTTATTTTTTGGCCATCTTAACTATCCTTTTTTGCATTGGGGAGGACATCATGTGGATAAAGCCTAAAAAAAGTTAAATGTAAACATAGGTCGAGTAATACCTAATTTTAAAGGCCCTAAATTACAATAAATGCGGCAGTAATTAGAGGAACACATTGCCGCAAACCCGACTGAAAAAGGACAACTTGTTTGGAAATAGCAGCCTCTCAAAGTTCCCATGAGGCCAACCTTTTATAGGATGTTATTTCCAAACAAATATGCCTTATTTAGTCGGGGTGGTGGCAATGTGTTTATCTATCAATGACAATTGAAATGAGTATAACTAGATCTATGCTTACATTACAGATTTTTCACATATCCTCCACAGGACGTCCCCCCAAAGCGAAAAAGGACAGTTAAAACGACAAAAAAACTTTGTAACTACAGTGAAGACGTAAGCCTAGAGTTTAATTGTTTTGCATTAACTATTAAAATAAATGTTAAGGGGTTCCAGACCTGTTGAACTCCCGGTATGTACTAGTCCGTACATAAATATGAACAGGACATATCCTTTGGTAGCAGCCAGGCCTATATGTCAGAAAAAATATATGTTCAGCCATGAGCTCATTGTTCAGGATGATTGGGTTCCTTTCGTTTGTTTGCTGTGAAATGTTTCTTGTTTGAATACAAACTATATTAAGTTTAGTTTGGAAGGTAATTTTTTAGTTTCACCATCCTTAATATTAGGAATATATTTTGGATTTAATTAAAAATAACCATATTTTAATCCTGATGATCATTGACTAACCACATAGGCTCGTTGTACTCAAGTTAGGCACGAATATTATTAAACTAAGTAATGTTACATTTTTTAGGTATTTAGACAAGTAAATACGTTATTTATTTTAGAAATATAAAATATGTTATGGTAAGTTTGAACTTTTTTATATAATTTTGTACAAAATATATTTAAACAATAAATAAATGAATAAAAAAAACTTGGAGGAAGAGAAAGTGCAGTATCATTGTAAGGAAAGACCACTCTTGTCATTTATAGTTGACATGGACATTTGACACATTCTTTTTGTGTATTATATATTGATGTTTTACTGTAAAGTTAAGAATTACAGAAACATATTTGTCTTGGTATTACTTTTTTAAAAAGTTAACTAACCTATACAATTTTAATTTTATGATATTAAGAGACATTTTACCAAAATTATGAAGTTTACAGGCCATATACAAATCCTTTAATAAAGTCATATTTTGCAATTTCATGTCGTATAATTTCAAACGCTTATGAATTAAAATGACGGTTAGCATTTGTTACTCATCAGAATTGATTGTAATAATTAATTAATGATAACTTAAACAATTGAATAACATATTCCTGAACATTATTAACAAAATGGTATTATCTCTGGAAAAAATATACAATTTTGTTTTGATAATGATATTTGCTATCGAATTCCGATTATGTGGACAGCAAATTTAATGCACCTTACTATATTGCAATGATTGATAATTTTGCCATAACTTAAACACTGTCTTGTAATAAAATGTGTTTAAATAATATTCAAAATTATTATTAAAACAATTGATAATTATAATTCATAAAAAAGAGGCATATATCACGTGATCTAACTTGTATATGCAACTAAACAACGAACCAAACCCTCTTTAAAAAGCACTACAACATTTAAAATTGAAGGAATATCAATAAGAGACCCCACCACCATGTCTATAATTACTTCATTAACGTCCCAAGCCTTAGTGCATTAAAGTTATATATTTTAACATCATATAACATAATATAGAGACTCATTACCAATCACTCAAAGTACTGCACTCTCCATTCGTACTTTGAGTCAAACATAACAACCACCTTGGCCCACAGTCCACACTCTTGCGTGCTCCAGACTGATTGATGGTTCATCCTCAATGCGAGTTGGTCAATAGTTGCCTGATGTTATCTGGACAGAGAGATAATTTCTTTGTATCTGGCGTGAAACATTTTTTTAGCGTGAATAGTAATTTATCAAACCATGTAAACATTATAAGTAATCACTAGGAACTTGTGAGTGAGTTAGTACGTTTTTAAAAACTAAAATTAGAAAATATTTGTTTGCATTTAGACAATTTTGAGAGGTATTGAATGGGTGAGAAATGAAATTAGCTTACTATGGCTACATTCAATCATTACTTTCCTTTGGAATAATTGCGTGGAAAGGAACCTACAAAAGCAATCTACAACCACTGTATGTAATACAAAAAACTGTTCTAAAAATAGCATTTTACAAAGCCAAAACCTACTCATCTTATATGCTTTTAAGAGAAACTACCGTTTTGACATTAGACAGCTTTTTGTAAAAAATATCTTGGTATTTATTTATAAAAATTGTAATACTATTTTTTTCTCCAATCACACATCAATATAACACCCGCTATGCATCAAACGTTAGAGTTCGTCTTGATCCGTTATATAAATCTTTCTCAATCACTATTTCTCTTATATAGAAACATTCAAGTGAACTATCCTAATTGTGATTTATTTAATTCTACATCGCTGTCAATTAAAAAAAAAACCGAGTAGAAGTATGGACAAAACAATTATGCTTAGAGGAATCCGAGACCATTATCACAGTGTCTACGGGCGAAGCCTTCTTCCACCTTGGCTTATCGCTCGAGTTGGGTACAAGCCCGAACAATGCAATTGCCTTTAAGCTAGCAGGCAGTTTTACATATTTCATACAGCTTCTCAAATATTCTACGTTTTGTTTTTATTATTCTTCTTGATTTATTTAATAATTCACACATAACTGATTTTGTTTTTCTTTTTTTAATTTTTTCTTTGTTTGTTAAACCATTATCTAGACATTAATATATTACGATAAAATTAATGTATCTATTAATATAAACTAGAATTTTCCTCCATACTTAAATATACACATTTTTTTTCAAACAATTCAGCCTATGCACTGGAAATATGCCTATGTAGGCTCTTTTCCATGGATAATTTGTTATTTTCATGCGTGTGTGTGTGTGTATATATATATATATATATATATATATATATATATATATTATTGTTTAGTTAATTTTTGTTATTTATGTAAATGTTAATTTTTATTATTGAATGGGGAAATAAAAGAATTTCATTTCACCTCTGTCAGATAAAACATTTATTTATTTATTTCATTTCAACGGTAACCCATTTATACATTTCAATATATAATACATGATAACATTGAACACTCCAAGTTATAATATGCTTGCATTTAGATTTTTGAAAGAGGAAAGAGGATTATAGGAATGAAACTATTATTATGTATATAAAAATACTAAAGAGCTGAATATGAATTATTGTCGCTATGAATTATGTAATGAAGTGAGCGGAACACTAAGGCAGTAGGGTTTTACTGGTTAAAGTTTGGCAGAGAGTTTAGGATTACCGCTACCTGTGACAACATGACAGTAAATAAATGTGGAAAACCTTTACGGGTTTAATTCTGGTAGTTTACACTCATAAATTATTAAGCCATTAAGTTTTGACGAATTATATATTTCCTTTTTGGTATAGTTGCCAATTTTATGGTTTTTTCAACACATTTTCCAGTAAAAACTATCCCAGTAAAAAAACAATCCTATAGGAGATACGCCACCGTCAAAAATTAGCAGAAATAAACTAGTAATCAAGCTTTTGTTATTTTTATCAATAAGTTCCGATCGTTATCGTTGTACCCAAGGAGTATTAAGGACAAGACACTGTGTTAGACATAAACTGCGCTCTACTGATAAAGAAAAAAAAATAAACCATACTAACATTAAAGTTATACAAACAAAATAAATAAATTAATTTTATTGAAAAGGGTTAAATTTTATCAGTGCTTTTTGCGAAAGTAGTCCTAACACTTCCTGTTAGAAATGTCCATATAATCTAGATGGCCACAGCTGGTCAACTCAGTGTGGCCTTGGACTCACTGGTCAACTCAATGTATCTAAACAATAGTGATCTTAGGTATGTACATGTGAGCTAGACTGGCCTGCCATCACCAGGTGGTTCCTGCACTTCCGACAAGAGGTTGACAGAAACATCAACCGTTATTTCACCCTGAATTTCCACTCAGCCTCTTTTAATTTTCAACTGTTTTGTTTTTCTGTTATTCAGCGATCTTGGATCCCACAAAAACTGCTTTGATCTAAAAACAAAACTTTTGAAATATGCTACATCTAGTGGAACTAAACCATTAAATCAAACATGATTTACTTTTACAATATTAAAAAACAAGTATGAACACCCTAAATTATTTTTCTTCAAACTTAGTTCGCTAAGTCCATAATAACACAGAGTTTTTATCAACGATTTCAAACAAATCGCTACATGAAAAGAGTCGGTTTTGTAAATAGAACATTTTAAGAAATGAAGGTCTGGAGTTAAGTTATTTGAAAGGGTATTTCAGGGATCATTAAGGGTGGCATTTGTAACCACTTGAGAGGGTAGGCCGCTAGCCCCCACACCAACTGCTGACCTATTAAACACAAGGGTAATGGAGTTATAGGTAGGGAGCAATTAATTAAAATACTATGAAGTTATTTTAAACCTTGATTAGAACAGCTTAAGAGAATATAAAAGTTTATTTTGCCAAGACATAAATGAATAGTTCCTCTTTAACTCCTTTTATATAACAATTTGTAAGATCCTTAATCTAATAAAATATGGAGCCAAGACTTTAAAACTTGAATTGTAACGTATCACAAGAGAACGAATACTGGTAAACTAATTATTTATAAACGAGTACGTAGAAAAAATAACATTTATGAACTTACAAATAATATATATTTGTTACCATGTGACAAGAAAAGAGTGAATAGATGTAATTCCCCAGTAACAAAATTTTTATTTTGATCTGTAGTTTTATTGTAATTCGTTTTGATTATTATTACACACATTTATTGAGATTTTTATTTGATCGATAAATTACAGAAAATCTTGAAGTGAGGTTATAACGTGGTATGATGCTGTATAATCTTCCTATAATAAGGTACCATTATTTGTGTCGAGTTTACATTTATAATACCAGGTTATTGCAAGACATAAATTATATTAAATGTTTATAGCTCACCTGATTATCCCTATATCAAACCACATCATGATTCTAAATGAGGAAACAATAGGCTGTGTAAGCCATTGAAATATATATTTTAATTGCATGAAAAAAACATCCAAATCATAGTCAAAGTCAATAAACAGGAAACTCTTTTCAGAGGTAACTATGATATTTTGTAGTTTGGCTTGAACAGTTGTTAATTTACTATGTATTATGTAAAGGAAATACGTCATTAAGGCAAAGTATAATATAGTTCAGCATCTGACAAATTAATATTTTCATTATCTACAAAGACATAAATGTGTCTTTATATATTAAATTTACTATGCCATATATATTAAATATAATAAAGCCATTAAGTGCCTACGTTATTCAACTGAACCTAACTACTCACCTCAATATCTATCAAAACGTCAAGAAAAATCCAACATGAATATAGAATATTCAGAAAATATAGAAATAATATTGTGCATACCAAGGAATTCCAAATTCATCAGCAATACTAAACAGAAAATAAATTAAAAAATATATTTGTATAGTAGTTTTTATCACTTTAATTCAATTAAATATTTAAGAGAATTCATTTAACGAAATATAAAAAAAGTCATTTAACCATGTTATTCTATTTTCAGTAACAAAGTAAGATAAAATAAACTGTTGAGAACACTGGACAACATGACAAGGTCAAATTGTACAGTGAATTGGTGCAGAACGGAGAGATCGAATCAATTGACTCGTTCCTATAACTGACTGGGTCCTCACAAAACCAATCCAGATCATCTAATTTTCAATGGAATTTATGATCTGAATTAGTAGTTAGACACAGCTTATTACTATTGATTGTTGAGTTTATTGATATTATTTAGTTGTGTTTTTATATATAGTTGTAATTCTTGTCCTGGTAATTTCGCTTTCATTTTACTTCGTTAAACATTTAATTTTTTTGACCTCCATATTAACCATTTGATTTTTTCTTGAAAATAAATGCACATTTATTGTAACATTTTCCTATTACTGCTAGGCGAAGAAGAAGAGAAATAAATTTATAACTCCCACAGAAATAAATAAATATACATAGTTTAATATTTTTATGAATAACTGATGAAATACTATGAACTTCACGTAGCACAGAAATACTAAATAGAGGAGTTTAACTTAATAATTTCTCAAATAAAATAACTTTTTATGACATAATAAAATGTTATAAAATAACATTTGCAACATTAATATGTAATGTAATATTATAAAGATGTTGAAAATAAAAATCCTAAGTGAGGCCTTTTTACTTTATAAAAGAGTAAAACAAGGAACAAAAACAAGTAAAGTGTTGCCATTGATCCCTCACCTGAATGGCGATACATAAAACTGACTTTCATAAAATAATTTTGATTTAAAACTAGATGTTTATGAATATTTAGTGATGTAATAGTGTTATTCAAAATTATCTGTAATCAAAGTAAAAAATTTCCAACCAAATTGGCTACTTGATATATATATTTCCCCTAAAGGATGGCTACTGAAAAAAAATTTGCTGTCGTCAATTGCTGCTTGTGATATCTACAATCATTCACAAACACACATATCTTATGTATATATGAAATGCATTTGTCTGAATCAGATTCCTATAGTATGTGTTATTTATTGTAAGTAAATGTTAAGTAATGTTAACTATTTTTATACTTGGGTTGATTATTTAATGTACGTAAAGAAATAACTTCGTTAACATTCAAATTAAAATACTAATGCATTAAATAAACCAGTGAAGCATACGATAATTAAATTTGTTTATTAATTAAAAGGATATAAAGAGTGTGCTGCGTGCATCTGTGCTTTTCGGTTTGTTCATGGTTTTATATTGCCATCCATTCGTTTTAACAAGCCATTAATTTTTAGGAGAAAATCAATGATACGAATGATTATATCTAGAGACAACATTGCTATTATATATTAGTTACATTAAGGTAAATGCAAGTTATATGCATTGGTCGGACTGTCACTAGACATTAAAACATCCATCCCTCATGAAACATGGAGATCAGCTGATTAACTGATTACCGCAGTTCTCTGATGTGACCGAACTTGATGTTACATGCAGTGGTCAGACTGTCACTAGATATTACAACATCCATCCCTCGTGAACCATGGAGATCAGCTATTTATCTGATAACCGCAGTTCTCTGATGTGACCCAACTTGATGTTACATGCAGTGATCAGACTGTCACTAGATATTACAACATCCATCCCTCGTGGACCATGGAGATCAGCTGTTTATCTGATTACCGCAGTTCTCTGATGTGACCGAACTTGATGTTACATGCAGTGGTCAGACTGTCACTAGACATTACAACATCCATCCCTCGTGAACCATGGAGATCAGCTGATTATCTGATTACCGTAGTTCTCTGATGTGACCGAACTTGATGTTACATGCAGTGGTCAGACTGTCACTAGATATTACAACATCCATCCGTCGTGAACCATGGAGATCAGCTATTTATCTGATTACCGCAGTTCTCTGATGTGACCCAACTTGATGTTACATGCAGTGATCAGACTGTCACTAGATATTACAACATCCATCCGTCGTGAACCATGGAGATCAGCTGTTTATCTTATTACCGCAGTTCTCTGATGTGACTGAACTTGATGTTACATGCAGTGGTCAGACTGTCACTAGACATTACAACATCCATCCCTCGTGAACCATGGAGATCAGCTGATTAACTGATTACCGTAGTTTTCTGATTTGACCGAACTTGATGTTACATGCAGTGGTCAGACTGTCACTAGATATTACAACATCCATCCCTCGTGAACCATGGAGATCAGCTGATTATCTGATTACCGCAGTTCTCTGATGTGACCGAACTTGATGTTACATGCAGTGGTGAGACTGTCACTAGATATTACAACATCCATCCCTCGTGAACCATGGAGATCAGCTGATTAACTGATTACCGCAGTTCTCTGATGTGACCGAACTAGATGTTACATGCAGTGGTCAGACTGTCACTAGATATTACAACATCCATCCCTCGTGAACCATGGAGATCTGCTGATTATCTGATTACCGCAGTTCTCTGATGTGACCGAACTAGATGTTACATGCAGTGGTCAGACTGTCACTATATATTACAACATCCAACCCCCTGAACCATGGAGATCAGCTGATTATCTCATTACCGTAGTTCTCTGATGTGACCGAACTTGATGTTACATGCAGTGGTCAGACTGTCACTAGATATTACAACATCCATCCGTCGTGAACCATGGAGATCAGCTGATTATCTGATTACCGTAGTTCTCTGATGTGACCGAACTAGATGTTACATGCAGTGATCAGACTGTCACTAGATATTACAACATCCATCCGTCGTGAACCATGGAGATCAGCTGTTTATCTGATTACCGCAGTTCTCTGATGTGACTGAACTTGATGTTACATGCAGTGGTCAGACTGTCACTAGATATTACAACATCCATCCCTCGTGAACCATGGAGATCAGCTGAATAACTGATTACCGTAGTTTTCTGATGTGACCGAACTTGATGTTACATGCAGTGGTCAGACTGTCACTAGATATTACAACATCCATCCCTCGTGAACCATGGAGATCAGCTGATTATCTGATTACCGCAGTTCTCTGATGTGACCGAACTTGATGTTACATGCAGTGGTCAGACTGTCACTATATATTACAACATCCATCCGTCGTGAACCATGGAGATCAGCTGATTAACTGATTACCGCAGTTCTCTGATGTGACCGAACTAGATGTTACATGCAGTGGCCAGACTGTTACTAGATATTACAACATCCATCCCTCGTGAACCATGGAGATCTGCTGATTATCTGATTACCGCAGTTCTCTGATGTGACCGAACTAGATGTTACATGCAGTGGTCAGACTGTCACTATATATTACAACATCCAACCCCCTGAACCATGGAGATCAGCTGATTATCTGATTACCGTAGTTCTCTGATGTGACCGAACTTGATGTTACATGCAGTGGTCAGACTGTCACTAGATATTACAACATCCATCCGTCGTGAACCATGGAGAACAGCTAATTATCTGATTACCGTAGTTCTCTGATGTGACCGAACTAGATGTTACATGCAGTGGTCAGACTGTCACTAGATATTACAACATCCATCCCTCGTGAACCATGGAGATCTGCTGATTATCTGATAACCGCAGTTCTCTGATGTGACCGAACTAGATGTTACATGCAGTGGTCAGACTGTCACTATATATTACAACATCCATCCCTCGTGAACCATGGAGATCAGCTGATTATCTGATTACCGCAGTTCTCTGATATGACCGAACTAGATGTTACATGCAGTGGTCAGACTGTCACTAGATATTACAACATCCATCCGTCGTGAACCATGGAGATCAGCTGATTATCTGATTACCGTAGTTCTCTGATGTGACCGAACTAGATGTTACATGCAGTGGTCAGACTGTCACTAGATATTACAACATCCATCCCTCGTGAACCATGGAGATCAGCTGATTATCTGATTACCGCAGTTCTCTGATGTGACCGAACTAGATGTTACATGCAGTGGTCAGACTGTCACTATATATTACAACATCCATCCCTCGTGAACCATGGAGATCAGCTGATTATCTGATTACCGCAGTTCTCTGATATGACCGAACTAGATGTTACATGCAGTGGTCAGACTGTCACTAGATATTACAACATCCATCCCTCGTGAACCATGGAGATCAGCTGATTATCTGATTACCGCAGTTCTCTGATGTGACCGAACTAGATGTTACATGCAGTGGTCAGAGTGTCACTATATATTACAACATCCATCCCTCGTGAACCATGGAGATCAGCTGATTAACTGATTACCGTAGTTCTCTGATGTGACTGAACTAGATGTAACATGCAGTGGTCAGACTGTCACTAGATATTACAACATCCGTCCCTCGTGAACCATGGAGATCAGCTGATTATCTGATTACCGTAGTTCTCTGATGTGACCCAACTTGATGTTACATGCAGTGGTCAGACTGTCACTAGACATTACAACATCCATCCGTCGTGAACCATGGAGATCACCTGATTATCTGATTACCGTAGTTCTGTGACGTGACCGGACTAGATGTTACATGCAATGGTCGGACTGTCACTAGACATTAGAACATCCATCCGTCGTGAACCATGGAGATCAGCCGATTATCTGATTACCACAGTTCTCTGACGTGACTGGAATAGAAGTTACATGCAGTGGTCAGACCGTCACTAGACATTACAATATCCATCCGTCTTGAACCATGGAGATCAGCTGATTATCTGATAACCGCATTTCTCTGATGTAACCGAACTAGATGTTACATGCAGTGGTCAGACTGTCACTAGACATTACAACATCCATCCGTCTTGAACCATGGAGATCAGCTGATTATCTGATAACCGCAGTTCTCTGATGTAACCGAACTAGATGTTACATGCAGTGGTCAGACTGTCACTAGACATTACAACATCCATCCGTCTTGAACCATGGAGATCAGCTGATTATCTGATAACCGCAGTTCTCTGATGTGACCGAACTTGATGTAACATGTTTTTGAGGTGTTAATTAGCCAACCACGTGGACTCAGTCACGTGGCTTAATATACACATTCTTGTTAAGGTTTGCATTGAACTAGAGCAATGTAGTACTTTGCTTGTAGTACAGGCAACTTCACATTATTATCGTCTTAAAATAAAAAAAATGTTAGTTACAAACATTTGTTAGGTTATTGAAAATAGAAGCAGGATGTTTCAATCTATATTTATAAAAGAGGATATTTGTATATTTGAAGTTTATGCGCTGCCAAACCATCCAACCGATCACCATGAAACTTTAGGATGTTGTTTTGTATACTCTTGAGATGGATTCTGTAAAGTTTGATGCAGATCCGTTCACAGGGTCCCGCCCCACAGGCTCCTAAAGATCCCATGTTATTCAAATGGAGAATCTGAATTGTTTGCAAAAAAACATATCACTGTGTGGTTTAATGTAGTTTCACATGCCATAAGCAGATTGAAGTTCTCACAACAACAGTACTGTATATGTTTTGATTTATTGTAGTTTTACATTTCACCTTGAGAGTGTAGCATGGTTTTTTCTATAATTCTTTTTATAGCTTTATTTTGGTATGTCAATGAAAAATTGAAGGCGAGACAACGTCCGCCGGGTTCAGCTAGTTATATAATAATTATTTATATATGGTACAGTGATTTTTAACGTATAAGCAAACATATTCTTTCGTTACATTATCACTGCCAGTAAGTTTAAGAAAATAATACCTAAATACTGTAAATAAAAAGTATATTTAATTTCTGTCCAGTCATACTCCAGCCAATCATAGATCGGTAAAACCAATAATAAATGATATATTCAAATTATTGTTAAAATTAACATGGTTACTGTTGATAGCTCATAACTCCTGTTGGATACTAAACAAAATAATTAATTGAAGTAGCCGCATATCATAGTCATCAAGTTTAAAACACGGATTTAAATATGGAAGACTTTTCCATACTATGTAATCTCCCAGTAGCAAAATGGAAGCTGTAAAGTTTTGGTGACTAATTAACAAGATATGTTACAGATAAGTAGAAAAATATTATTTACCTTTTGATGATTAAAATAGTTCATGTTCAATAATAGTAATAGTAATAAGGATGGAGAACACTATTTTGGACGTCAGAATGTATGTATAACCACTTGATTTACACATCTCGCCGATCCACTGATCTGAACAATATAAGCTACGATTAATATAATTCCTTAAATATAGGAATATATCAATATAGATATACAAAATATACAAACAATTAAGAACAATTAATTATATGTGGACTATCAAGCCACATATCCAATAACGACCGTAACCTGATCACAGTTTGCAAAATTCTAGGAGGGTCTGGAGTCTGAGTTTGCAGGAATTATTATTGTTATCGTGGCCATGAAACTTGCCAGCCGAACTCTCGAGTGTCCACATCAGCCTAGAGGCAAATATGTGCAACTCTAGAGATATGGACTTGAGGGTGAGTTTAGTCATAGAGTCAAGAATTATATGCTGCATTCTGCATCTTTAGAACCTGGGCAAAATTGTCGTTGAAAACATATAGGCTGGGAAAGACTGTTCCCGTCGTTGAAGACTGTTTGCAATGCTAGCACATCTGACAACTGGATCATATAGTCCCAAATATAACAACACAAATGGATCTCTTGAGCGAAAAGTATATTCTAGAACTCTTAAACCAACAGCCCCTCCCAGATAAGCTTCGGAATCTTCCACACCTTCTATGAGAGGAATTTCCTCAGGACAACCTCGACGGCTGCACCTGTGTACTCCCGGTCCCCGTTCCAAATAACAGTGACATACTCATGGCGACTTTGAACCCATAACTTGGACAGTATTAGACAAATTGAAACTACTAGCGATCCACATGACGAGACCCAAGTTTCTCTTATCTTTAGATAGAACACAGATTATATTACTTGTTAATTATGCCCATCATAGGTGATATTTATCACAGCTTGATGATATCTATAATGTAAATACAAAAGTTGGGGAGTGTTAAATTACGTATTAAGACTTAATAGCTTATGTTGCACAATTAAATAGAAATATTTCGTCCTCGATAAATTAGGAAATATTATGGAACAGGCTAATTAGTTTCTTAATTTATAACACTTTATTATTACTAAGTAATATATTCACATCTGACCCACAGATGTACTGAAATGTACCAACTCTTACTTTCCATAGTGCCAACAACATAAATAACATCAGTTCATTAACCACCTCCCCCTTAAAGTAATTTTGCCGGGCGTGATCAGTCTCAGTCAGTCCTGACACTATTGTAGCGTGCACTGGTATAGCCGCCTTACTCAGCACACTACTCAAACACCATTCTCTCACCACGTGATCAGTCTCAGTCAGTCCTGACAGTCATGATGGCGTGTACTGGTATAGCTGCCTTACTCAGCACACTACTCAAACACCATTCTCTCACCACGTGATCAGTCTCAGTCAGTCCTGACAGTCATGATGACGTGTACTGATATAGCTGCCTTACTCAGCACACTACTCAAACACTATTCTTTCACCACGTGATCTATCTCAGTCAGAGTTGTATTAACGGTTGAACCCTATTAGTGTCCTTTTCTATAAAAAATTAACACTAGATTTATATTTGTTGTGGTTTAGCTTTGTCAATTAAAACTTGTTTTATTTATTTATTTATTCTTAAGAGGCCGACCATCAAGTTACGGGTGAATATGGATTTCGAATGAGTGCGATGAGGGTAGATGAGCGAATGTAGTCATTGTTACAAACTAAGGCCGACTATTCCTGAGAAAATGTCATTAATAAAACAAATAAGCCGGTTGTCACCAGCTGACCCCTCTAAAAATGTGTTACGACACTGATTGGAATCGAACTGAGAACTTTAGCTCATGAAGTTGGGGTTTAACCAACTAAGCTACTGACCATTCCATTTATACTTATATTTATCATATCTTTCTTTTATAGGCCAGTGCAATATATTCTATTCGTATCCAATTATTGCTAGATGTTGAGTAGGCGATTGTCATCAGAATTATACAATCTAAATTATTTATCAAGAAGAGTAAAATAAGAGTAGTAAAATTTGCGCGAGCCAGTGGCCGAGCGGTCTAAGGCGTCAGGACTTTGGTTAGAGATGGCGCTGGTTCGAATCCGGCCTGGACTGGAAGATTTGTCAGTAATATTCACCGTTTACTGTACTCGCCCCCTTACTTTATCTGAATAAGTTCCTCGCACAGATCAATAGTATATGAGTAATGGGCAGAGTAAAGATAAGAATGAGGTCGGCCGCTCCTTATGTAAAAAAAGAGGATACAAACTTGTCGAACACCCAATTTGAACTGGAGAGTGGTGGCGCCCACATTCTTTACACTTAGCTTACAATGATGGTAATTGGTGTTATCGGTAGTAAAATCTCTTTATTTTAGTTTAGGGAGAAAGAATATTGTACTATCATTCTAGTGTGTGGTTTATAAGTAAACATTTATTTAATACGTACTAATAGTTGCTATGTATTTATTTAATTACATTCTTGATATTGAGTTACGTGTTTTAAAGTGCAAATGAATTTAAAGATGCACATTCCATAATCACATACTAATTTAAAGATGCACATTCCATAATCACATACTAATTTAAAGATGCACATTCCATAATCACATACTAATTTAAAGATGCACATTCCATAATCACATACTAATTAAAATACACAGTTTTATCTCTTCCTAAAATGACTGCTTACAAAACAAAAGAACAATAAGGAAATAAGGAACATAAATAAATTTAAAAAGAATTACGTATTCCATTTTTGTTTAGAGATGTAAATAAAAGTCAATTGCATTTGATTATCCTAAGAAATGAGTAATAATCAAAATAAAATGTGATAGGCCTAAATAAACTATTTTTAAAACCCTCCAATCATGATTATAACTATACGAGTGATGTTAAAGAGGAACTTTTTCCTCCTATCATTGACTGTATTAAATTGAATATTAATACAATCTACGTTTACTCGTATTTTGATAAAATACATAACATTTATGATAGTTGTACTTATACATAATATTTTGTCTACACTTCTTATATATTGGACTCCTAACAAGTAAATCTCTTCAGAAATTTGGCGTTTCTTCCTTACAGTTGACTTGTGTAAACGGCTGTGAGAGGAGATAGCGCTTAGAATCACAGTAAACATCCAAGGGGTGGTGGGCTTTGACATACAACCACTGTTATATAAGGGTAAAGTCAGCTTGTATAATATTAAAAAGCGAGAAAATAATTTTTTTGACATACGAATACATTCGAGATGGTGAAAATTGTTACTGCTCTCATTGTTTTTACTTTAATTTTGACTTAGCATTATTAAATTTCAAATTTTTACTAATCAATATAAATACAAAATCTTACTTCTTTAACACAATAATACTACAGTGTCAAGTCAATGTAAAATATCTCATTATAATAAATTATATCACATAAATTATTGATTTTTGAACCTCAATTTCAATTTCAGATATCAATATAGTTATATTAGAAGATACTTAGTTTGTAAAACACTGATTCCTGCACTAGTTCATGACGCTCTGACTGATAAAACTGATTTGTACAACAATATTCCTCTTCTTATTTTATCATATACAATATCCAACCACATTTTTTAAGTGGGCCACTTCACTCCTCGAAAAAAAAAATGGATTTCTGTTTCAACAATTCGGTATGTAGTAGTGATCGTATCGTAACAATTATTGAAGTATCATTTCATAAGTGGAGAACTCTTATAGTTGGTTTTTGTAAAAAAATGAATGTTTTATAATTTGTCCTCAGTTAAATATGTGAAAGGCCGAGTTCACGATTTGAAAGTGAAAGTTCGCTTGACGATTTTAAATTAAAAAATCTCACAATATCAACTTATGATCCATTAGACTGACCCTTTGATAAATTGTACAGCATTCACTATAACTCGCTATAATGATAAACATGAAACATACAGTTGAAATAGAATAGTATATTTGGCTCGCTGACGGAAAAAACGAAATGAAATGTAATGAAAATAGTCTTCACAAAACAAATATGTACCAAAAATTACAATAACATTAAAAAAGAAAAACAAAAAAATAGTCTTTAATAACATGGTGAAGTTTGAATTATTTAGTCATTTCTTCACAAAACAAATATGTACCAAAAATTACAATAACATTAAAAAAGAAAAACAAAAAAAAATAGTCTTTAATAACATGGTGAAGTTAGGATTATTTAGTCATTTCTTCACAAAAAAATATGTACCAAAAATTACAATAACATTAAAAAAAAAAAAAAAAAAAAAATAGTCTTTAATAACATGGTGAAGTTAGGATTATTTAGTCATTTCTTCACAAAACAAATATGTACCAAAAATTACAATAACATTAAAAAAGAAAAACAAAACAAAATAGTCTTTAATAACATGGTGAATTTAGGATTATTTAGTCATTTCTTCACAAAACAAATATGTACCAAAAATTACAATAACATTAAAAAAGAAAAACAAAAAAATAGTCTTTATTAACATGGTGAAGTTAGGATTATTTAGTCAACTCTTCACAAAACAAATAAGTACCAAAAATTACAATAACATTAAAAAAGAAAAACAAAAAAAAAATAGTCTTTAATAACATGGTGAAGTTAGGATTATTTAGTCATCTCTTCACAAAACAAATATGTACCAAAAATTACAATAACATTAAAAAAGAAAAACAAAAAAAATAGACTTTAATAACGTGGTGAAGTTAGGATTATTTAGTCATTTCTTCACAAAACAAATATGTACCAAAAATTACAATAACATTAAAAAAGAAAAACAAAAAAAAATAGTCTTTAATAACATGGTGAAGTTAGGATTATTTAGTCATTTCTTCACAAAACAAATATGTACCAAAAATTACAATAACATTAAAAAAGAAAAAAAAATAGTCTTTAATAACATGGTGAAGTTAGGATTATTTAGTCATTTCTTCACAAAACAAATATATACCAAAAATTACAATAACATTAAAAATGAAAAACAAAAAAAAAATTGGGTGTGCGTCGGACCACACGGTGGAAGTTATACTTCTTTGGCCATTCTCATACACCCACTCACGCACACAAACAGACAGGATATATAAATGAAATATAAGACATTTTTCAATATTATTCAATATATTTATCTTCAATATATTATACGTGACTTCATTATTATATTATACACCTTATTATCATTATCAGTAATTTCTTCGATTAACAATCGATTAATCGATAGTTCTTAAAAATTTGTTCTTACTTTTCAGCGTGACGCGGTTTCTCGACCAACATCCCATCCCAAAGTGTCTAACGGGCGCAAAGAAGTATAACTTCAAAAAAAATAGTCTTTAATAACATGGTGAAGTTAGGATTATTTAGTAATTTCTTCACAAAACAAATATGTACCAAAAATTACAATAACATTAAAAAAGAAAAACAAAAAAAAAATAGTCTTTAATAACATGGTGAAGTTAGGATTATTTAGTCATCTCTTCAAAAAACAAATATGTACCAAAAATTACAATAACATTAAAAAAGAAAAACAAAAAAATATAGACTTTAATAACGTGGTGAAGTTAGGATTATTTAGTCATTTCTTCACAAAACAAATATGTACCAAAAATTACAATAACATTAAAAAAGAAAAACAAAAAAAAAATAGTCTTTAATAACATGGTGAAGTTAGGATTATTTAGTCAATTCTTCACAAAACAAATATGTACCAAAAATTACAATAACATTAAAAAAGAATAACAAAAAAATAGTCTTTAATAACATGGTGAAGTTAGAATTATTTAGTCATTTCTCCACAAAACAAATATGTACCAAAAATTACAATAACATTAAAAAAGAAAAACAAAAAAAAAAAAAATAATCTTTAATAACATGGTGAAGTTAGGATTATTTAGTCATCTCTTTACAAAACAAATATGTACCAAAAATTACAATAACATTAAAAAAGGAAAACAAAAAATAAATAGTCTTTAATAACGTTGTGAAGTTAGGATTATTTAGTCATTTCTTCACAAAACAAATATGTACCAAAAATTACAATAACATTAAAAAAGGAAAACAAAAAATAAATAGTCTTTAATAACATGGTGAAGTTAGGATTATTTAGTCAACTCTTCACAAAACAAATATGTACCAAAAATTACAATAACATTAAAAAAGAAAAACAAAAAAAATAGTCTTTAATAACGTTGTGAAGTTAGGATTATTTAGTCATTTCTTCACAAAACAAATATGTACCAAAAATTACAATAACATTAAAAAAGAAAGACAAAAAAAATAGTCTTTAATAACATGGTGAAGTTAGGATTATTTAGTCATCTCTTCACAAAACAAATATGTACTAAAAATTACAATAACATTAAAAAAGAAAAAAAAAAATAGTCTTTAGTAATATGGTGAAGTTAGGATTATTTAGTCATTTCTTCACATAACAAATATGTACCAAAAATTACAATAACATTAAAAAAGAAAAAAAAAATAAATAAATTAAACACTTTTATACTTATAATAGTTATAAATTATACTTTATAAATTCATGAAATTTCAGAATTGCTAATCAAATAGAATGTATACATAAATACACATAAAATTGCATGTCTACTACAGGGCTGTGTATTTTTAACGATCACTTGATAGCTTGGAAAACGGCTACCTTAAGCAGCTGTCTTTAATAAGGTACCACCGTAGCAGTATGTATGGGCGGGTGGGTCAGTACCACTGTACGAGTATGGGTGGGTCAGTATCACTGTGCGTATATGGGCGGGCGGGTGGGTCAGTACCACTGTACGAGTTGCATCAAAGCGCCTTCTCACCAGTAGTGGTGCCTTCAACAGTTGAACGCAATTTAGGTGGCGCGTTTATTTTGCCTACCCCACAAGACCCACGGCGCTCTGAATACTTGTGTGTTACTGCTACAGTAATCTTATTGTTATTACGTGTATAATGTTCGGGAATATGCCATATAAAACGCAGTGTATTTCCATACAGAATCACGTGCTGCACTCACACTTATATATTTGGATAAAAACTCTATAGCTAGATAAATAGTTTTCGTTTTATACGCTTTGAAATTATAGATAATAAATAGCTCGAATAGTGTTCATATTGCAATCCCAGCTGGATTAGAGACGTAAATGCAAATTCGTTACAATTTTTTTAAGTGATCTATCTAGGGGGAAATATTAAAGGCATCCAACAATAAATATTTAGGGAGGATGTTAACTGCATCCTCTTGATGTCTTATTGTTTAAGTTTTAGTGGTTATATAAGCATTCTAAAATATTTGAAGACCCTCTGCCAATTGACTCTTGACTTCTTTTTAACTAGCGAGACTGGAGAGAGAGCCTCATGACTCGTATTATGACATTAAAAGTTAAAGTATGTCTTATTTTACGAAGGGGGTTTGGGATAAGAGACCCTCTTTCTCGGAGTACCACCAAACCGACATGACTTCCATGGAACGGCTCAGGGGTAAAAACTGTTCTGGTCACACCGGGACCGGCTGCACAGCAAGCCACCGCCTTAGCCACTCCACATTATCGAATGTCGTGTGTTTTGTGCTTGTGTTGGGGTAATTGTGATACATATGATCATAATACCATTGTGTTGTTGTTTTCATGGATTTAAGATTTATGAATCTAAATCATATGATATATGTTTTTGTTTATATGAAAATACACAGTTGATGTTATGTTAATTCTAGACTTCATTTATTAATATTAATTAATATATAATAATGGTGACGAGGACAATGGATAAAATTAATACAATACAGTCAAATTGCATTCTATTGAAAAGGTACTTACAATAGAAAATCAGTTTAATCTGATAAAATATTTTAGTTTTTGTATATACCTTTTTTTTATTTTGTTGAAGAGTTTAATTTATTTTAAATTAAATTTTACTAAATAAGATAAGAAAAAGATTTTATTATTTGCTCCTGTGTTTGAGAAATTAAAGATAAACAAAACTAATTATGTAACTATTCTTTATTTTTATAAGAATACGTTACATATAATTGCAAACACTTGGGTCAAACATTATTATATTTACATCATTTGTAAATCAACACTTGAGTGTATAAAATCAATGGTAGTACATTTTACGGGCTTAAGAACCAAAATATTACGTTTCATGTTAAAACGTAACAAAATCCCAAAAACAATAACTAGCATTTGGCAGGAGGTAAGCTATTTAATTAAATTAGTATATAAAATCTGTTTGTGATTTTATCATAGTGTGAACATAGAGAGCTATAAAACACAATTTATAGAGATATTATACAAAATAAAAAAAGAAACAGTATTTGTTAATTCATTATTATTCTTTATTAAGACGCCGATCATAGAGACATATGAGTGTAGTCATTGTTACTGACTAAGTTTGACTGTTCCTTAGACAAAGCCATTAATTAATAATCCAATAGACAGGGCAAATAAACGATCTACATCTTTACATGGAACCACGTTGGAGATTGGTCTGATTTTCAGCTAATCGATAAGCCTGATACTCAAGCCAGACTTCTCTACTTATAAGATAATACTTCACTCTTATTGTATACTTGTACATTGAATGCATAAGAAGTTGCTACTTCTATTGATACAGATACACTCTTATATGTACATGAAGATCTAAGCTATTCTACAATCACACATATCCACTGGATGACCTGTATATACACCTAAGAAGTAAGTGTACATATCTCACCACTGTACGTGTTTGGGTGGGAGGGAGGGTCATCACCACTCTACGTATTTGGGTGGGAGGGAGAGTCACCAACACTGTACGTGTATGGGTGGGAGAGTGGGTCATCACCATTGTACGTGTATGGGTGGGAGTGAGGTTAATCAACACTGTACATATATGGATGGGAGGGAGGGTCTTCACCACTTTACGTTTATGGGTGGGAGGGAAGGTCTTCACCATTGTACGTGTATGGGTGGGAAGGAGGGTCATCACCACTGAACGTGTATGGGTAGAAGGGAGAGTCATCACCACTCTACGTATTTGGGTGGGAGGGAGAGTCATCAACATTGTACGTGTATGGGTGGGAGGGAGGTGACTTAAAACAAGTGTTTCTGGTGTTATCCACAGAATTTATTTTAGTCAACAAATGTGTTTGTCTTTTTGTTTTGCTTACCAATTATTGTATATATAGTAAACTAAATACGCTTATTGCATAAATGGTAGTTATATTACTAAAAACAAAATGAGATAACTACTGTAAAGTAAAGTTATTTAAACAATAACTCTGGTAACTTTTCATTGGTTGAACTATCTGATGTCAATAGTACATTCACTTACAAACAATATGTCATCACTTTTAAATTGTAATAGTTGTTCCCTTAATTACACAAAAATCACGCAGTAAGATAAAATAATGTATAGGGTACATTTAAATCAAGTCTCCTATTAGGGTGCGAAATTAAAATCATACATTTCAAACTTTGGACAAACTTATTGGACCAACTTTGGATTAGTTTTAATATACTTGTTTTTATAGTATTTTCAATACGACATCGAATACAGAGTTCTAGTATATTACTGACGCTTAGTTTTATACTAATTTTCATAAATAAATTTTTGTTTACCTTAGTATTGCCTGAAGATCTTGAATATGTTTCTTTACTCCAATGTACATTTTGCCGCTAGGTGCGGCATCTTCAAGGAGATATTGTTCTAAAATATTTATAATCACTAACACTATTTACATTATTTACACATGTTATAATTTTTATATTATTGTTTTGTTTAAAGAGTTGTCGCTTTCTCTTTTGCGCTGTTGCCAAATTGGTGAGGTGTTGCCGGTTTTCTTTTTTGCTTCTTCTAGGTTGTGGATGGTTTTAAAGATGATTGAGCTATGGTAGTCTTCTTTTTTATTAAGTAGGGTGTCAGGTTCTATATTTACGTGCTTGAAAATATGATAGTTTTCTTGAACTTTGGCTACAGATTTGGATTTTGTTTTGTGGAGTATTTTAAGTGAATCGGAGAATGTTATATTGTGGTCTGGGTTTTGTTTAAGGTGTTTTGCTACCATTGAACTGGGGTTTGTATGGTGTTTAGCGTTATGTTATGTTTGAAGAGAAATACATACTCTCCGAACATAACTCATACTTCAATAAAATTAAATTCTATGCTCGATATGTAGACGATGCATTTATAATACTAAATACCAACAAAAGACAATCCAGAACATTTCTAAATTATTTAAATCAAATGCACAATAGCATCAAATTCAAAATGAAAACTGAAAAACACAACTCTATCAATTTTCTAGACATAACCATATCCAAAACACAGAATGAAACTGTTAAAATTGGCATTTTCAGAAAACCTACCCAAACAGATCTTGTTATACCTGCAGACTCAAACCACCCTTACAACCAAAAAATGGCAGCTTTTCGTTCACTAACTTATATATTACTTAATTACAATCTCGATGACGAAGAATACCCTAAAGAAAAACAAATAATAGAAACCATAGCAACAAACAATGGATATAATATATCAATAATTGACACAATGATCAATAGAATTCGCAAAAAGATTAATAAAACAACAAACAACGAAAATTCCCAAGACACCCAGAAAACTAAGCCAAAATATGTATCTATCAACTATACTGACAAGCTCACAGAAAAAGTTGGTAGAATATTTAAAAAGGCAGGATATACCCCAGCTTACAAAGTTATAACCAACCCAATACCAACATATAAAACAGAATCCATCAAGCAATGTCCGGAAAATACAAGCGGAGTTTATAAAATCACATGTCCACCCCCATGCAATAAACAATACATTGGCTACACAAACCGATCGTTCATACAAAGATTTAAAAAACATAACGCTAAACACCATACAAACACCAGTTCAATGGTAGCAAAACACCTTAAACAAAACCCAGACCACAATATAACATTCTCCGATTCACTTAAAATACTCCACAAAACAAAATCCAAATCTGTAGCCAAAGTTCAAGAAAACTATCATATTTTCAAGCACGTAAATATAGAACCTGACACCCTACTTAATAAAAAAGAAGACTACCATAGCTCAATCATCTTTAAAACCATCCACAACCTAGAAGAAGCAAAAAAGAAAACCGGCAACACCTCACCAATTTGGCAACAGCGCAAAAGAGAAAGCGACAACTCTTTAAACAAAACAATAGTATAAAAATTATAACATGTGTAAATAATGTAAATAGTGTTAGTGATTATAAATATTTTAGAACAATATCTCCTTGAAGATGCCGCACCTAGCGGCGAAATGTACATTGGAGTAAAGAAACATATTCAAGATCTTCAGGCAATACTAAGGTAAAAAAAATTTCATTTATAAAATCAGATCTTGAAACTGGGTCCATAAAAGATACTAATTTTCAGAAATAGATGTCAGATTTAAAATACATAATTATTCACTTTGAAAAATTCAGAACAGTCATGACTTAACCAAAAAATGTTAAATCTCTTTCTGATTTGTCAATGTAGTAGGCCTATATCAAATGTTGCTTTTAAAAATCCATTGAGTGGTTCAGCCGCTGGAGTTAAGTGTATGATCTAACCCCAAAGTAGGGAGTGAGGAGGCGTACGACGTCAGTCAAAAAGGGAACTTTGATGTTGTTCAACAAGCCGTTATAAAAGTATAAAATGTTTTGGTTTGAATGGCTGTTTGAATACTTGTTTACACCTTCCATTACTGCGTGGCCTCGTAGTCCATTCGTATTTTCCTCGTCAGCCTTACTTTATTAGTTTGAACTTATATATAACTTTAAATTAGTTTATTCAAGGTATTTTTTTTGGGTTGAAGTAAATAATAAGTAATATATCTGTATCGATAAATATTTTTTCTGTATTGATATCAAGTAATATATTTGTAAATATTTTTCAATTTGATTAAAATAAACATAAAAAATGAAGGACTTTGATAAAAAAATCAAGGACTTTAAATAACTTCTAAAGAACAAACAAGGAAAGTTGGATGAAGCTTTTTCTTGAAACCAATTTCAACCAGCTCCAAACGATTTTTCTCAGGCCTAAAAAAAGTCTTGACAGTCATGTTTCGGTAAAAAAAGAACCAATTCTACTGTCCAATTCAGAACGAAATATAGATAAAATATATTAGTCAAATGATGGCCAAGTTTAAATAATTATTATACAAATAGTATAATTATAAAATGATTTTTTAATTACAAAACTGTACTTTTATTCAGGTTCTGATTTGAATAAAACTCTGCAAAGAATTACGTATATATAAGCTAAACAAAAACAAATTAACAATAATAAACTTCGTACGAACTGAGTACAGAGACGAGTTCCTACACGTATCTCTGTATAAATACGTGCATGCGTACGTGTATTATGCGTGTTTGTACGAAAGCCTGTCTGAATAGACAATTTTAGCGCGAATAAATTCAAAATACGCTACAGAACATACACTCCCTACATTCTGGGAAAAAACATTTCAGCAATTTAGCAAATCCATAATACACAGACCGTGAATTGAGTACATTACAATTCCCACTCTCGGAAGTGAATATTTTGGGTTTCCCATTGCCCAAGTAAAGTATTCACTCATCGGATTGTGCAAACATTTCAGATGAGGCCTAAATTCGAAAATAGTGTGTAAATTATATGAGTTTATAGTACAAATCATTAGAATGGAATGAATTGCAGGAGTAATGTTTTTATTGTGTGGACTTTTTTATTAGGTGTAATATATGATCTAGTAATAAATTTCCAAAAGGCATTTCATGAAAGTGTAATAATTGACTTTTATCCATATTATTCCCTTTTTGTATGGTCATGATACAAAAAAAAATAAATAAAATAAAATAAAAATGCTTTAACGCGAATTAACTAAACCTAACAGGATTATCTCGGATTACTTTAATACAACATGTTATAAGGCGTAATAAATATTTAATATTTAAGAGTTAATAAATAGAAACTATTAATTTTGCTGGATAAATTGGACTGCCGTGTTATCCATGTTAGGGCTCTAGAGATATCTGTTATAATCAGGGCCCTTGTCATAATTTTGTAATTGTATCCCCAGACCATCTCTAACCACTACAGTTTTCTCGGGAGAAATATGCCATTCTGTACTGGTATATGACAATTCCTAGGAGAACTGTACAAGAGTAACCCCGTCTTGAAATAAAAATGGTACATAGTATTTTGAATGTGTCTATCAACTACTTATCTTAATTTAAAAGCAGTGAAACATCTTGATAGTGAATATATTTTGACAGAAAAAAAGTGGTAGTATATGAGGTAGTTTAAGAGAATATAATTTTATATTATTATTAGGATATTTATATAAAACTATATTAAATTATTGAATCAATCCTTGTTGATAAATAAATTCACTGCATTAGTCTTATCTATACTGTATTTATTTGGAATAAACAAAGAACAAGATAAAAACATACGGTTTTATAAAACATCACCTAAAGAGTCTGTGCCAGATAGTTTAAAGATTAACACAGGAACTATTTTTTATTCTATTGCTAGCTAAGAGTTCGAGATTGTCCCTACAAATTTTATACTCACAATTTCAAGGTGCGATTGGACAAGAAAGCTCTTCCTTATACTGTATATCGATGGCTTTCAAAGCCAGCACACTAAAATAAGAAGAAATAAATAGAATGTGTTTACTTCTTCTTTACATATAACTTCAACAATAACATTAGATTGACAGTTAAATATCAAAATAAAATAAAATATTAAGTACAAAGTCTTGAAGTTCTTTTCTTAGTGTTGAAATATTGATCTCTAAAGTTAAAACCTGATCTCGTAACCATTCAAAAGCCAGTTCTCTAATTTAATGACGACCAGCTAATAATCCCCTGAAAAACCCAACACAATCATCAATTATTAACTATGTGGTCCACGGTTAGAATTTCCGTTTTACAATCACATGGATAATCTGCAACTATATATCCAGTGTTTTCATCTTCCCTCACCCGTGCGAAAACGACACATATGGTTAGTTGCTTATGAGAAAGGTTTATTCCACTGATGACGGTCTAGAAAGAAGTGGTTTTCTAGATTTAGGTCACCCTGCACCTTACAAAATGGGGAGATTTTAGTAGATGCGTCGGCACTAGTGGCACAATGCTGTAATACAGATACTTCTGGACAAAGTGCTTTGGAGATTGTAGGCGATAGGCTTTATACTCAGCCCTCTTAATACCGACATGGCGTCCGCTCAGTGGTTACTATCGGCGTGGCCACTACTAGAGAAGTCTGGGGTGTCCATATTGGGGAGTAGGTAGTGTCCGGATGTTGTGTAGGGGAGAGAACTGAGAAGCAGGCTGTCAATTAACTGAAAATTATACCAATACTACTGGTTGGGATCTGCGTAAACCTTAGTTGCCCTGGCTATCTGGATGTTAATAAAAGGCCCTTTATAAGGAATAGTCGAACTCAGTAACCTGACTACACAGGGTCATCCATACTCATCCTACACCCATTCATTCATATTCACCTTAAAATACACAATAAGTTGTGTTGGCGTCTCAAATGTAAGAATAATCTCTGTGAACTATTTGAGAAGTGCCTCTTTGCGTCTTACATCCGGGGAGGTATGTCGCACATCACTGGAAACCATGGTAAAGGGGTTGCACCACTGATCACACTCATCGCCCTATTCAGTCGTATATCAACTTCTCGTATATGTGTACTGTTAAGCCCACGGGAGCACAATTTCATACTAAAATAACTTTTCCTTTTAAAGAATAGTAACTATATTTTTTGTCTACATAAAAAAAGAATAATGTTCAATGTTTTCATCAAATTCTTTGTCTACAAAATTTGGAGGGTTTCTAAAATCAATATTGTAATTGATATAATACAGCCATTGCAATATACGAATTATTGTTTTCTATGTATTTTAGTGTGATGTTTGTTAATGCAATGTTTGTTAATGTGTACAGTGGTACATTTCCACCCACCCTCCCATATGCATACTGTGGTTACACACCCACCCGCTCACCCATACACGTATTGTGTTAATGATCTCCCATACACAGATATGAAATAGTACGTGCTGGAAAATGTCTAATAGTTCCTCATAATTCCATACTACTACTAACCCACCCATACACGTACAGTAGTATTGACCCACCCACCCACCCATACACGTACAGAGGTATTGACCCACCCGTCCACCTATACACGTACGGTGGTATTGACTGTACGTGTATGGGTGGGTCAATACCACTATATGTGTATGGGTGGGTGGGTGGGTCAATACCACTGTACGTATATGGGTGGTTCGATACCACTGTACGTGTATGGGCGGGTGGGTCAGTATCAGTGTACGTGTATGGGTGGGTCAATACCACTGTACATTTATGGGCGGGTGGGTGGGTCAATACCACTGTACGAGTATGGGTGGGCTGGTGGATTTTATTCTTTAGGTGCCTGTATTAATGTAACTGTCAACAACATTGTTCGTGTATGGGCGGGTGGATGGGTCACTACTAATGTTCGTTTATGGGTAGGTGGGTGGGTGGGTCAATACCACTGTACGTGTAAGAGTGGAGTCAGTGAAGCTCTCTCTCTCTCTCTCTCTCTCTCTCTCTCTCTCTCTCTCTCTCTCTCTCTCTCTCTCTCACTCTCTCTCTCTCTCTCTCTCTCTCTCTCTCTCTCTCTCTCTCTCTCTCTCTCTCTCTCTCTCTCTCTCTCTCTCTCTCTCTCTCTCTCTCTCTCTCTCTCTCTCTCTCTCTCTCTCTCTCTCTCTCTCTCTCTCTCTCTCTCTCTCTCTCTCTCTCTCTCTCTCTCTCTCTCTCTCTCTCTCTCTCTCTCTCTCTCTCTCTCTCTCTCTCTCTCTCTCTCCCTCCCCCTCTCTCTCTCTCCTCTCTCTCTCTCTCTCTCTCTCTCTCTCTCTCTCTCTCTCTCTCTCTCTCTCTCTCTGTTGACAATCAATGTACCCATACACCCACGGGTACGTGTATGGGTGCATACACTGTACGGGTGTGTGAGGCCACGCGTGTGTGTGTACACATGAGACTTCATATTTCTAAGAAATATCAGCTAGGTGATTGAGTTCGGGGAGGGGGAAGCCACGGCCATGATTGGAATGCGGAAAGCACGTCAATAGGTTATCCCATTGATGAATATCACTCGTTTAAATGGCTTAAAGGGATTTTAATGTCCGCGCCATAGATCTAACTAACTAAAAAATTAGTTTAGCAGTGAAGTAAACTAGAGAGAAAGTTGTAGTACGCAGGATTTATGCGTTGGCTCCCTACGATGGTTCAGCAAGTTACTGCACAATATTAGTTCTGGTCCTCACTTTAGCTGTTGCTCTTTGTAGGTGACTTCAGATATATCAGTCTAAACTGACCCCAAGTACTGTGGGTAGTCATTGTGTTTCAGCTCCCGTGCCTGATCGCTCTGAAGGGGCAAGCCAACGTTGGTTGAGCCGAGGGTAATCTAGGTACCTACAAACCGTGTTGTTTCGCTACTGTATGAAGGGAAATTACCTGTAGGACTACTGTAAGTAACTATAAGAAACTGCTATATGTACATGATTATGTGTTACTAAGTAAAAGGACATACTATAATGCAATAGGTTTATAAGATCTTAGAAACCTTAACCGTTAACCTAATATGAATAAATAGTTTTACCATATGTGAAAATGAAAAACGGTTAAATAAAATCAAAATCTTCAGAATTGGATCTGTAAATTATTAGACATTTTCAAACCTTAATTTCACTATTATATTTAATTTTTTAAATTTCAAATATGAAAAGTTGACATGAGCCTAATGTTATTGAATTTTATTGAACAAATAAAGTACCAACCATTACCTCAGTTTGGTATTCAAACCTAGGACACTTGGACACTAGAGTCTGAAGCCATAGGTTCTCTGCCGCCACGATGGAAATGTATGAATTGCAATGATTCAAACAATGTAGTGTTTTATGAGATACTTCTTTAGCGCATAACTGTACTATACATTTAAGTAGATGTTTAATATTTGCTGTGCTTACTGGCTTCTAATTACACTCTTTCCCGTAATTAAAACATACTTGTGAAGGTGGTGTTTTGTTGAAGGTAAACATGAGAAGGCCAGGCTACACGCGTTTACTTCCCGTATCAGACACCATCTGAGATTTGAATTCTGTGTATTTTTGTTTTTAGATATCTGTTTAGACAGTTATATTCCAATGATCCTTTAAGTCGATGGTATATTAATTCTACATCTTATTAAATTTTAGTCCAAATATTTCGTACAGTTTTAACTAGTAGTTAACATGAATGCATGTGCAGTTGTTTTAGTGGTACTTTGGTTTATCCTAATTTTTAGTATTATCCTAACATTGCTACCAATTTTTATTCCGGAAGTAATATATTTCTTTTGTGACCATTTGGAAAAATATAGTATTTCAATAATATTCCAAATTGTGGCCAGGATCTTTTAATATATTATAACAACACTAATTCCCACGATAAAATTACAATCAAAATAGCTCATCACACTGTACACGTTTAGAACATGTTCGACTGACCCTGCAGTTTAGTTCTCTGAACAACTATAGCGTTAATTTTCAACGGATAACATGATACTATATGATAATTAAAAAGAAATATCTGTTTTAACATTTTTATCTCATATATTTGGCCAGAGAAATTATTCATATTTCATTGAAGACACTATCAATTCAATGATCCTAATCATTGGTACATATTATTAATACAGTACGTGTATGGGTGAAGGGGGGGGGGTCAATACCACAGTACGTGTATGGGTGGGGGAGGGGTCAATACCACTGTACGTGTAAGGGTGGGGGGTGGGGGGTCAATACCACAGTACGTGTATGGGTGAGCGGGTGGGTTAATACCATTGTACGTGTATGAGTGGGCGGATGTGTAAATACCACTGTACGTTAATGAGTGGGGGGGGGTCAATACCACTGTACTTGTATAAGTGGGTGGCTGTGTCAATGCCACTGTACGTGGATGGGGGGGTGGGTCAATATCACTGTACGTGTATGGGTGGGTGGGTGGGTCAATACCACTGTACGTGTATTAGTGGGTCAATACCACTGTACTTGTATGAGTGGGTCAATACCACTGTACGTGTATGAGTGGGTCAATACCACTGTACGTGTATGGGTGGGTCAATACCACTGTAAGTGTATTGGGTGGGTCAATACCACTGTAAGTGTATGGGTGGGTCAATACCACTGTAAGTGTATGGGTGGGTCAATACCACTGTACGTGTATGGGTGGGTCAATACCACTGTATGTGTATGGGTGGGTCAATACCACTGTAAGTGTATGGGTGGGTCAATACCACTGTACGTGTATGGGTGGGTCAATACCACTGTACGTGTATGGGTGGGTCAATACCACTGTACGTGTATGGGTGGGGTGGGTGGGTCAATACCACTGTACGTGTATGGGTGGCCGATGTCCTTTTTATCCTTAATCTGCCCATTCATCATACCCTTGTGATCTGAACTTATTCGTTGTTTTGCACATTAAACCAATGAAGTAAAACGTAACTTAATTAATCAATATCATTTGTAAAATTATTTGAAGTCATAAAAGTCATTTGAAAGACATCTGGTAAAGATAAACTTATTCTGGTTTAATCTGAGAAAAGAACATTCTTCCAGTCATTCGCGGACCAGTGAATACTATTCCGGGCAAATCTGAGTCTGAAAGGACGATGACGTGTAGAGGACCCCTGGACGGCCGTCTGAGAGGACTACGGATGGCGGCTGGCTGATCACACCTTGTGGACGTAACTGTTCTCCCACTGGGAACGATAATCACTTCTGTCAGTGCTCTTGGTCTGCCTTGAACCTGTCTACAACACCTTCAACTTTTCCAACCAAGGAACGGTGCAGTCTACTTCTATCTGGGAACGCCCTTGTTCGAAGGGCTTCAGCATTTAATTAATCAAATGTCAATGCACATCCGTAATATATATTAATAGTGGAATCGAGTATTAAAATTATGAAAAAAATGAATATTTAAAACTTAGGTTTGTAAAAACTGAGAGAGGGGCAGGATTAGTAGCTTTAACTGTAGATAAAACAAAAAAGGAGTGGAGAAGGGTAATTTTGATGACACATTGCCTATATCTTTATATATTTCAAGCATTATTGTTAGCTTATAGACTCTTGTCAGTACTGCATTTCATTTAAATAAATTATTTAATATTTTGCGAAACTTTTGATCAAGACCTTACAGAAACTTAAAAATTATGCATTACTGGACTTAATGAATAAATATTATTATTTTGTTGGCAAATCTTCAAAAGTAATAAAGAATTAATAAAAAAAAAAATATATATATATATATATATATATATCGTGTTACATAACTCATAACATAGTGAATTTATCTTATTTCATGTATTAGTTTTATCAATACAGTAAAATAAAGTATTGTGCTAATGATTCATTGGACCGTGTTTTGCAATAATTGCTTTAGTGAATAGTAATCAAATAAATTTCATAAGCAATACAATTTTACCAGGGAAATTTATATCGTTGTAAATTTATAACATACAATTTATTTTCGACCACTAAAAAATGTAAATAATGCAACTCTTAACAATTTTTAATTATTATAAATTGTTGTTTTATAAATCATGAAAATAGTTTATTCTTAGTATTTTATTCATCCAGTCAATTAAATAAACCGTTCAAGTTTCAAATATAATAGTACATACAGTGGACTGTCTGAAATAGATCAGATGGCAGTAAGGGAAATTAACAGCCCCATAAATGTTCCTGTTTGGTTCCAACAGAGTCATAAACAGAGAGACTATTCCGACATCGAGAAGATAGGATCTGATAAGCTTTGGACAAACAAAGACATTACATCAGAAACGTACGTTTAACTCGTAGGGGATCCATCAACATCCCCTCTACAAAAATCCTTATAAATACAACTGTTATTTTTGATAAACGATAGAACTGCAATGGAAATTTGAGAGTAAGTATATGTCCTAGAATTTAAATAAATAAAGCATAACTGCCACGAAGCTTTGTTTGCTCCTAAACATATTCGTTAGAATATTTTAACAACAGACAACAGTTTGTCTAAGTTTCAGGGTTTAATTAGAGCTGGTAGAAATGAGGTTAGGCATTACTCTCAGAAGTATTTTGAAGCGTGTTCTTTTTCTTCTTTCTGTGAATAGTTATTTCTCACAAGTATTACCATTGCAAAGAAAATGATGTATGACAGCACACAGTTACTTGTTGGTCCTAGGTTGCAATAAAGGGTGTCTGCGTCTGTCCTGGAATTACAGAACTGACTAACAAGCAATAGTTTTAAACTTAATTATGGCAAAAGTCTCTTTTATGGTTTTTACCTCGTATTAAAAAATCTCAGGCAGTTTCACTAGATAAATTGATGAATGCCCTTCAGTAAACATTTTGGCATTGAACGTCGACATAGGGTTGTGTAATTTCACCTGGAACTTCACATTGCAAAACTCTGCATTTAATTCAGTCGATAATGTTTTACATTTAGCTCACTATACCCCATCCTGAATCCTGAGGTTTACCATGGATGGGGTATTAATTCTGTGATGTATTATAGAATAGAGACGTGGAGAACTTCTTTACTGTCTTCCCGAGTATTTTTTTTTAGTTTGAGGTTAAATGTAAGGTAGGGTCATGTAAGGGCTTCCATAATGAAACATTTTTACCTTAATCGAAAAGTATCTTTTTTAGTTCATTAATGTATAATTACCATTTGTTTGTCATTCATGATTGATTTTTAAGAATCAATTATAGAACACTTGGATATCCATGTTGGAAGTATGGACAACTTTAGAGGGTAGAACTTTCTCTTTTCCTTTATAATATTTCAAATAACTATTGCATGATACCATTTATAAGTAACATTTTTATGGATGAAAATATATAGAAAATGATAATTATTATGAATGCTTGGAATATATTAAAGCTTATTTTCATTAGTATTTACGTATTTATAATTTTGCAATACTTTAAATCCTATTTTATTGAAAAAATCATTAATTTTACTTAAAGAAAAGCTCCTTAATCCTCATTTTGTATGAGTAAAACTTTGACATGATTCCAAAAAATTAATTCATAAAATATAAATTATAATATTGTTATAATTTATCCAAATATTCATGGTATTTATTTTAGTACTAACTCATCTTCACCTACTGTTAGATACAATACTAAAAATTAAGAAAATGTTTTATCATTTTAACTTTAGTTAGTTACTTTATGAAAGAAAACTCAGTAAAAATCTAAATTCAATCAATTGTCATTAATTGGTACTAGCCTTTTTTATATTCGATCAAACCAATAATATAAAACACGTTGTGAACAAACTTGGTTTGACATCGAACTGGTTTAGTTAGTTTCAGAATCTAATTTGTAATAGGCTCTTTCTTGCACTTTATCCTTAGTGTAAGAATGTAGGCAATGAAGGACAACAGTGCGAGAATAGTGATAGAATGAAATCATGAATTGAATAGTTATTCAATCAAATCGACTCCAATAGTGGTAATGGCAAATTGAAAAGAAATTAACGTTGTCAACTCAATTACAAAGAAATTTAAATGCGTTTGCTTGATATATAGCAACATAGAAATCAACCTACCATTATGTAAGGTCCAAAGTTCTACAAGTATTTTCATATTGAATATTTTCTAATATTAAAGGATTACAAAATACTTTTAAGGGGACCCCGAATGCAATTTAAACCTAATGTTAGCTATAAAGTAGATATCTCTGTAAAAGCGTGACCTAGAGCTCTGATTTTTTTTTATTTGAAAGAATGATCTTTTATCTAGGCCCATACACAGGGGATTTTTTTATCTTTAAGTAAAAAAATTTATAATTTAAAAAAAAATAGTAGTTCAAAGTATAAAATTTTGAAAACAAAACTATTTTTATTTTTGTTTGTAATACAAGTAAATCAAAAATCCTGTGTATAGACCTAGAATTTGGTCTTATGTATGAGCTCTGAAAATTTGGTAAGGATATCTCAAATGCTTACCAAGATATTTGCTGTCAAAAATGAAAAAACTCAACTTTCGGAAAATGCAAAAAAACTAAAAAATTACCAACATAGTAAACTTTACTTAAAACTAGTGAAGCCCAGCACCATAAGAAGGGTTGTCTGGGTTTTCCTCTGCCTCATACATATCTTCTAGCTTCCTCTTGGCAAGGTTTCTTTGTTGGCAGATTTTTTTTTCCAATTCCAACGCTGCCTTGTCAGATTGTCGGATACGCTCAGAGTCTTCTCATTTCATGGATTCTATACAATATTGGCCTACCTTCAATCCTAAATGCTCTAATAGTTTGCATTTACTCACGTAACCATCATTGAAGGACAAAACTTCCTCATATGTTCCAAATTTCAGGATTTGCAGGGTTACAAATGTCCGTTTGGGAATCCGAGTCCAGATCAAATTGTTCAGTAATTCATTTGGATTCTGTGACTTGCCTGACAAACGTTTCTTTAGTAAGTCTGGGTGTGATAAACTCTGGAATATGTGTTTGATTTCCAACATGATTGGTTCTGGTAGATGGAAGGGCTTAGTATGGTCATAGTCTTCTATGGTCATAGAAGCTCTATACTATAAGAGTTGGTGAATCGGAATGTCATTTCCATGGAAACGAAATCATGTGTAACCTTTATAATTAAAAATTTTTTTTCGTTTATTTGCAAATAATTAACCCTATAGTGTCATATGTCAGTGGAAAGAGGAGATTCTAAGGTTTAATTTATAATAAAAATCCCAAAAACGTTAAAAAGTTTTTTTGCGTTTAGGGTCCCCTTAAAGTACTAGAGGGACTTCAGTAATGACAATGTGTTGTACCGGGTCTTTTGACCGGTACATTTCGTTTTTTTTTTCGTCGTTGGCTGCCGGGCTGCCTGAGATCGCTCATGCCCTGCGTTTCGCGTACTTTGGTGGCCGTTGGCCCGGTTTCGTTCGTTCCTGGGTCCAGCTTCGGTCAGGTTGGCCTGTCTGTTCTGCCTGTCTTGTGCTGCCTGCAGAATTTCGTTATGATCGGCTAGACACACTAAAACGTAAGTGTTCATTTTGTAAGTTTTAATATCTAATCACCCTTTTGGTGAAAATACTTTGTTTAAATAATATTCAACGGGCTTACTTGTGTTTTCAGAGTTTTGTTAAATTTGTGTTCTTTGTCTAGATGTTTCTCAGACTAGGTTAAAGCCATGTGCTCAATGTTACAGTTTTACCAGTAATTGCTTTATTATAGCTTGTTTTATTTTCAATTGTAATTCTGTATAATGTTTTGTTGAGCCTTTTTACAGTTGGAGTTACCAATTTACCGTAGTTTTGTTCTTTGCCAATTACCTAGCCTAGCTGTACCATTTGATTTTCATGTTATAACCTATTGCTCCTGTATCCATAGCCTAGTTTTCAGTTTCTCATTTTTAGTTCATATACGTAATTTATTCTTTGGTAATTTGTTAACTTGTAATTGGTTTTAAATCTGAGTTTGCCAACATAATTATTCATAGCCTAAAGTTAATGTTACATTTTCTAGTGTGCTTTAATCATGTACAATTTTGTCTGTTCCTGTTTTGTTGCCGTTTCGTGTATTAGGTGTTCTGTGTAGTATTTTTGTTGTGATGGCTGGACTGTTTTTAATGTGCTGTGTTTGGCTTGCAGTCCAGGGTCCTCGAGTGGGACGTTCAGCCCTCGGCCTGCCGTCCGGGGAAGGTCGACCTTCTGCACTGCCTGCCTGGCCTGAGGACCAAGTCGTAGAGCACATGTTGCGACTAAGCGGCCATTCCCTACATCTGGGTGTTTTCTTCAGTCCTCAGGTCAGTGCGTTCCATCTTTTTTCCCGGCGGCTGAGCTGGGGGTAGTGAATTTGTGAAATAAAAAGAAAAATAAAGGTGCCGAACTATTGAGGGCCTAGGCCTAAACTTGAACAGTGATTCTATTCAACACAGCCATTGGGGACTTATATATATTTTTTTTTACTAAAGGAAAAAAAGCTTTTAAAATACAAAAAGAACTTAGTGTTAATATTTGTTGTTATTTATTTTTAATTAGTTTATTTTCTTGTTACATTTGTTTAGATTTTGATATTTGTTAGGTCCCCATTGTTAAATCATGTTATTATTTATTTATATGTTTAGGCCTAGTTATTGTTATTTATTTTTTTGTTAAGTGTATTAGGGGTGTTTGGAAGTGAATTTTTACTCGAACGGTACCGTGTTATATTTTCTTTTAAATTGTTTAATTTTTAAACTCACCAAAAGGGGATTATTGTGCTTTTGCTTAACTTCTAATTCGGAGCTGCCCAGGGATTCCGGCTTACTCCCTGGCCCGGTGGAATCAAGGGATGTGGGCTGAATTGCCGGGGTTTATTTGGGTGTAGTCAAAATTTTCTTAAATTTGTTCACTTTGAATTGTTAATAAATTGTCTTACGTTTTGGGTGTCTCTGGCTAGGCTGCAGATAGGCCATACAGTTTGTTAATTATTGGCAATTTTGGTATTTGTAGAGTTTGTGGTATTTATAGCGTTTGTTATTAATGTGCAGTATCTTGTTAATTTTAGTGTTTGTTGTTGTTTATTTAAGTGAGAATTTATATTGTGGCCTTCTGCCAAGTCTGATTAATTTCTTTTTTGTTTACTTGGTAATAAAATCTAGTTTTGCTCAGCTGCCGAGTTTTATTTTGACCCTCCAACTGCCGCCCGTGATCCCATCGCTCGACTTGTTTTGAGCCATCCCCCAGTTGGCACGCTTTCCAGCTTTGGTGGGGGGGATGGGTCTCAATTGGTAGCAGAGCGTGGTTGCCTAAAAAAAAAAAAAAAAAAAAAAATAAAAACCTAGGCAATCCACTTTGTTACTTTGTTGAATGGGTTTCATGGGTGGATTGGAGTGGTCGGCAGTGGCTCGGTAGGCTGAGGGTTTTGTTCGTCTTGGACCCTGGAGTTGTCGTTTTTTGTGTATATTGTTGCGAATTGTTGCGGTAGAGATGGCCTATCTGCAGAATGTTGCCCTCCTGGTGAAGGAGGAGTTGATATTTGAGTTGAGGTCGCGGGGTGTGACTCCGGAGGGGGATGTTCTGAATCTCCGGAGATTGCTGCGGGAGCAGTTGTCCGCGGGTACGGCGGTGGATTGGTCTGATCTACTGGAGGTTGGTGATGAGTTGTCTGTTTGTAAACGCAAGGTGGAAGATTGGGAAGGGGTTTTGGAAGATCTGCAGTTTGAACCTTCAGTAGGTCGTGACCGGGCCTGCCGCCTTGCACGTTTGGGGCATCTGCTTGCCCGTTTAAGGCTGGTCAACCGGGCACCGGGGTTGGAGCCGTCGGATAGGGCGTGGATCTTGGAGAGTGTGTCTAGGCTGGATGAGATTTTTCAGGCACTCTCCGGTTCCACGACTCCTACGGGTCTGGGTCAGCGGCCTACTTTTGCGCTTTCGCCCAACGTGTCGAGGCCGCAGGCTGAGACAACGGCTCTCACTGAGCCTGAGGTTCCTTCTGAGCCTGCAGGCGTTTCTGTTGAGGTCGCTTGTGGTTCGGCTCCAGCTGCCGTTCCTTCTGCTTCTTTGGGTTCACCTGCTCTTCTGCAGCTGAGCCACCACAAGCTACCTAACCCTCTCACGCCCATGATCCAGAATCTCCCTGTGATCGATGGGATGGATCCCGAGGAGCTTCTTAAGTTCCTAGTGGCCTTTCTCAGACTTAGTGAGATGCCCGGCTTGCAGGCTGGGGACTTGCTTCGTCTGATTTTCCCGTATTGTAGAGGTCCCGTTGGGGAGTTGCTGAGTTCTGTCTTGGCCAGTGATGCCTCGGTGGACTCGTTCCATCGAGAGTTGCTGTCATCGTTTCTTCCCATTCGACTCAGGGAGAGGATGGTCATGGACAGATTTTATCGGTCGCAGGGTAGGGGCAAGTCTCTGGCAGCCTATGTCTCTTCAGTCAAGGAAGCTCGTCAAGCGTTGCGCCTCACACTTTCGGAAGCTGACACCGTTCGTGTCATCCTGGATGGCATTTCTCCCGAAGAACGGTGCAGATTGGTTTTTGCTGGTGTTCCTTCGACTTTTCGGGAGCTGCATCAGCTGTGCGTTGTTTCGCGCAGCGTGCAGTTCTCAGACCAGCAAGGGAGGGATCATGAGAGTCATCGTGCTCTCCCCCCCCCGTCGACCGGCTATGTCTTTAGGTGTGAGTCAGCCAGTGGAGGGTCGTGGTTCTCGGCCTCCTGTTGTGTGCTTTGCTTGTGGCCAGCCCGGTCACATTCGTCGTGACTGTCCACGTGCTCGAGGTCGTGGGGCGGGAAACGCTCAGCGCGGGGGGTTACCTCCACAGTAGCTCCCCGCGTTGTTGCGAGTGACCGTGGCCATTTGCCTTTGACGCGTGCCCATAGCAGGAGTGTCGGGGATTTTTCGGGCCTTGCTGGCATGGCTTCCCTGGGACTTAGTGCGGTCACCTCGGTGTGTCCTGGCGTTTTTGTATCTTTTGGTGGTACGGTGTGTCGAGCCCTTCTTGATTCTGGTTCGGCATACAGTATCATCAGCCTTTCTCTTTTTGAGTCCCTTGACGCCTTAGGACTTGTCAGGCACACCAAGCCTTCTTCTATTACGTGCTGGACGGCATCCCAAACTCCTCTACCCATACTTCTAAAGGCGTCATTACATTTTAAAATTGAAGGATTTTCCTGGAGGTGAGGTTTTCTTGTTGCCAAGGACCTGGCGGTTTCTTGTATCCTAGGGGCAGACTTTATTTCTAAGAGTGGTATGGTGCTTGACCTCCAGAAGCGCCAGATGTTTTTCAAGTTCAATCGGCGAGTTTTGGTGCCTCTAGTAGGTGATTCTGACTGCCCTCCTGCAGTCAGAGAGGTGGGTTGTGAGCCCGAACAACCCAAGGTGGATCCGGTTGGTCATCTCCCCCCTGAGCAGGCGGAGGCCATTAGGAGGCTGTGTTTGCGGTTTCCTGATGTGCTTACGGCTGAGCTTGGGGTCACTTCTCTTCTGGAGTATGAGATCCACCTCACCGATTCTCAGCCAGTTAGAAGTCATCCGTACAAACTTGCTCCCCCAAAGATGGAGGTTATGAGGGCTATGATTGAGGATCTTCTGAGCAAGGGTGTGATTGAACCGTCTTGTTCCGCTTATGCCAGTCCAGCTTTTCTTGTGCCCAAGCCTAATGGTAAGTCTAGGCTTGTGATGGATTATCGGAGGCTCAACGCTAAGGTCGCTATTGACTCGGTACCTCTGCCTGATTTGCATTCTGCGTTTGATTGGTTCGGTAAGGCTAAGTTTTTCAGTGTGTTTGATTTGAACCAGGCCTACCATCAGATTCCATTGAAGAAGGAATCACGGCCTATGACTAGCTTCTGTGTTCCCTGGAATCTTTACCAGTTCACTAGGGTTCCTATGGGTCTTGCTGTGGGTGCCCAGACTCTCAATCGTCTGCTTGATTCCATCTTCCATGATGTGAAATTCAAGTTTGTCTTCAATTACCTGGACGACCTTCTTGTCTACAGTGAGACTTTCGGGGAACACATGCAACATCTGGAGGAAGTTCTTAGTCGCCTTAAATCAGCTGGCCTTACCGTCAATCCAGAGAAAGTCACTTTTGCTCGTCCTGAGATTTCTTTTCTGGGTCATCTTATCTCTTCTCGAGGCGTCTGCATAGATCCTGATAGGACCCAGGGCATTCGGGATTTTCCTCCTCCCAGAGATGCCAAGGGGATTGCCCGTTTGGTGGGGATGGTGAATTTTTACCATCGCTTCATCCCTAACGTGGCCGAGCCTGCTGCCCCGTTGAACGAGTTGCGGAAGAAAGGTGTCCCTTTTGTGTGGGGCCCAGCTCAGCAGACTGCCTTTGATGCTCTCAAAGACGCTATCATGCAACCTCCTGTCCTGCGTATGCCTGATTTCAGCAGAGAATTGATTCTTCAGACTGATGCCTCCTCCTCCGCCATTGCTGCTGTTCTTTCTCAGGAGTTTGATGGGGTTAGGCAGCCCATCGCTTTTGCTTCGAGGACGTTGTCTCACCAGGAACAGAAAGCTTCTTCCATCTATGAGTTAGAGTGTCTGGCTGTTGTCTTTGGTACGGACAAGTTTCGGCGTTTCTTGGAACACGCTGAGGTCTTGCTGGAGACGGACAATCAGGCACTGTCTTGGCTTCTTGCCCATCCCCGACAGCTTGGGAAAATTGGTCGCTGGGTGGTCAAAGTTTCTGCTTTTAAGTTCCGAGTCCAACATCTTAGGGGTACCCAGAATGTCATCGCGGATGCTCTTTCCCGCATGTACCACGAAACCTGTGATCCACCGACTGAGGCTGTTGCTCAGTGTGGTGCTGTTCTTCTGGATTTTCCTCTGGCTTTTGACGACCTACTGTCCCATCAGCAGAAAGATCCTGAGCTGTCAGTCATCTTAGGTGAGCTTCAAGAGGGAGGTGCCCACCCTCCCTATTTTCTGTCCAAAGGGGTACTCTGTTGCCGTCCTCGACAGAGGGGCGAACCCCGTGTAGTGCTGCCTAGTCATCTAGTACCGATGGTCTTTCAATATTATCACTCTTCTCTTGTGGGCGGTCATCTTGGCATTCATAAGACCATCGCTAAGATTCGTAGGTACTTCGTCTGGAAGGGCATGGACCGGGATGTTGCGGGCAGAGTGCGGGCTTGTCACCTGTGCTCTCTCAGCAAGCCTAGTCAGAATGCAAGGTTAGGGTTGTTATCTTCTGAGGTGGCCGAGCGTCCTTTTGAGAAGGTGTTCATCGACTACGTGGGTCCTTTTCCCCGTAGCAAGTCAGGTAGCTCCTACCTACTTGTTTGTGTGGATGCTTTCTCGAAGTTCGTTGGCTTTTCCCACTTCGGAGTGCCACGGCTAAGCTCACCATCCGTGCTCTCCAGTCCCAACTCTTCCAGCACTTTGGTGTGCCTTCCACTCTTGTGTCCGACAACGGTAGCCAGTTTACCTCACACGAGTTTCGTAGGTTCTGTTTTGGCAATGGTATCAGGCATGTGACTACCTCTCCTTATTACCCACAGCCTTCTCATGCAGAGCGGTTCAACCGCAATCTTCGGTCTGCCCTTATTACCTTCCATGCTGAGAAGCAGAACACCTGGGATGATAGTCTCTCTTGGCTCCAGCTTGCTTTCAATTCTTCCAAGCATGAGAGTCACAATGCCACTCCCTTCGAAATTCTACATGGCTACCCTCCTAACAACCCTTTGTCCAACTTGTGGAGGCTAGAGGATCTTCTACCTACGCCAGGTGCGACTGACGTAGTGTCCACGTGGCAGGCTGCTCGGCGCAACCTGCTACGTGCTAGAGAGAGAGTGAGGAGGAGGTATGATAAGGGTCGTACTCCTAACCCTTTTCAGGTTGGAGATCTGGTTCTTTGTCAGGCTCACCCGGTCAGTTCGGCCGCGGAACGAAGAGCTGCAAAGTTGTGCTATCGGTGGTCTGGTCCCCACCGCATCGACAGGTTTTTGTCACCGGTGACTGCTCTGCTGGTTGATCCCCAGTCAGGCAGGGTGTTCAGGAAAGCCCATGTGTCCCAGCTTAAGGCTTTCCGGGGAACGGTTGGTCCAGGAGTTGGTGTTCCTGGGGGTTTCTTGGGGCAAAGAGATTGATCACCTCTGCGCCCTAGGTGGCTGTTCTGAGAGAGTCTCTCTCTCTCTTTTTTCTTGTCGGGCCCGACAGTCAGGGTAGTTTGCTCCCTGTTCGAGGGGTTTCCCCTCTTAGTTTCTCTTGGACGTCCTTGGAGCACCACTCTTCGGAGGTCTTCGTCTTCTGTTGGGTTCCCTGAGGTACCGAGTTTTCTCCCCTGCCTGGGTGTGTTGAGGTTTTGCAGAGGGAGGTTGTACCGGGTCTTTTGACCGGTACATTTCGTTTTTTTTCGTCGTTGGCTGCCGGGCTGCCTGAGATCGCTCATGCCCTGCGTTTCGCGTACTTTGGTGGCCGTTGGCCCGGTTTCGTTCGTTCCTGGGTCCAGCTTCGGTCAGGTTGGCCTGTCTGTTCAGTTGTCTTGTGCTGCCTGCAGAATTTCGTTATGATCGGCTAGACACACTAAAACGTAAGTGTTCATTTTGTAAGTTTTAATATCTAATCACCCTTTTGGTGAAAATACTTTGTTTAAATAATATTCAACGGGCTTACTTGTGTTTTCAGAGTTTTGTTAAATTTGTGTTCTTTGTCTAGATGTTTCTCAGACTAGGTTAAAGCCATGTGCTCAATGTTACAGTTTTACCAGTAATTGCTTTATTATAGCTTGTTTTATTTTCAATTGTAATTCTGTATAATGTTTGGTTGAGCCTTTTTACAGTTGGAGTTACCAATTTACCGTAGTTTTGTTCTTTGCCAATTACCTAGCCTAGCTGTACCGTTTGATTTTCATGTTATAACCTATTGCTCCTGTATCCATAGCCTAGTTTTCAGTTTCTCATTTTTAGTTCATATACGTAATTTATTCTTTGGTAATTTGTTAACTTGTAATTGGTTTTAAATCTGAGTTTGCCAACATAATTATTCATAGCCTAAAGTTAATGTTACATTTTCTAGTGTGCTTTAATCATGTACAATTTTGTCTGTTCCTGTTTTGTTGCCATTTCGTGTATTAGGTGTTCTGTGTAGTATTTTTGTTGTGATGGCTGGACTGTTTTTAATGTGCTGTGTTTGGCTTGCAGTCCAGGGTCCTCGAGTGGGACGTTCAGCCCTCGGCCTGCCGTCCGGGGAAGGTCGACCTTCTGCACTGCCTGCCTGGCCTGAGGACCAAGTCGTAGAGCACATGTTGCGACTAAGCGGCCATTCCCTACATCTGGGTGTTTTCTTCAGTCCTCAGGTCAGTGCGTTCCATCTTTTTTCCCGGCGGCTGAGCTGGGGGTAGTGAATTTGTGAAATAAAAAGAAAAATAAAGGTGCCGAACTATTGAGGGCCTAGGCCTAAACTTGAGCAGTGATTCTATTCAACACAGCCATTGGGGACTTATATATTTTTTTTTACTAAAGGAAAAAAGCTTTTAAAATACAAAAAGAACTTAGTGTTAATATTTGTTGTTATTTATTTTTAATTAGTTTATTTTCTTGTTACATTTGTTTAGATTTTGATATTTGTTAGATCCCCATTGTTAAATCATGTTATTATTTATTTATATGTTTAGGCCTAGTTATTGTTATTTATTTTTTTGTTAAGTGTATTAGGGGTGTTTGGAAGTGAATTTTTACTCGAACGGTACCGTGTTATATTTTCTTTTAAATTGTTTAATTTTTAAACTCACCAAAAGGGGATTATTGTGCTTTTGCTTAACTTCTAATTCGGAGCTGCCCAGGGATTCCGGCTTACTCCCTGGCCCGGTGGAATCAAGGGATGTGGGCTGAATTGCCGGGGTTTATTTGGGTGTAGTCAAAATTTTCTTAAATTTGTTCACTTTGAATTGTTAATAAATTGTCTTACGTTTTGGGTGTCTCTGGCTAGGCTGCAGATAGGCTATACAGTTTGTTAATTATTGGCAATTTTGGTATTTGTAGAGTTTGTGGTATTTATAGCGTTTGTTATTAATGTGCAGTATCTTGTTAATTTTAGTGTTTGTTGTTGTTTATTTAAGTGAGAATTTATATTGTGGCCTTCTGCCAAGTCTGATTAATTTCTTTTTTGTTTACTTGGTAATAAAATCTAGTTTTGCTCAGTTGCCGAGTTTTATTTTGACCCTCCAACTGCCGCTCGTGATCCCATCGCTCGACTTGTTTTGAGCCATCCCCCAATTGGCACGCTTTCCAGCTTTGGTGGGGGGGATGGGTCTCAGTGTGCAATGCTACATAAGCTGCCTTAGATTAATAGAGGGACTTCAATAATGACAATGTGTGCAATGCTACAGAAGCTGCCTTAGATTATTAGAGGGACTTCAGTAATGACAATGTGTGCAATCCTACAGAAGCTGCCTTAGATTATTAGAGGGACTTCAGTAATGACAATGTGTGCAATGCTACAGAAGCTGCTTTAGATTATTAGAGGGATTTCAGTAATGACAATGTGTGCAATGCTACAGAAGCTGCCTTAGATTATTAGAGGGACTTCAGTAATGACAATGTGTGCAATGCTACAGAAGCTGCTTTAGATTATTAGAGGGACTTCAGTAATGACAATGTGTGCAATGCTACAGAAGCTGCCTTAGATTATTAGAGGGACTTCAGTAATGACAATGTGTGCAATGCTACAGAAGCTGCTTTAGATTATTAGAGGGACTTCAGTAATGACAATGTGTGCAATGCTACAGAAGCTGCTTTAGATTATTAGAGGGACTTCAGTAATGACAATGTGTGCAATGCTACAGAAGCTGCTTTAGATTATTTGAGGGACTTCAGTAATGACAATGTGTGCAATGCTACAGAAGCTGCTTTAGATTATTAGAGGGACTTCAGTAATGACAATGTGTGCAATCCTACAGAAGCTGCTTTAGATTATTAGAGGGACTTCAGTAATGACAATGTGTGCAATGCTACAGAAGCTGCTTTAGATTATTAGAGGGACTTCAGTAATGACAATGTGTGCAATGCTACAGAAGTACTAGAGGGACTTCAGTGATGACAATGTGTGCAATGCTACAGAAGCTGCCTTAGATTATTTTAAACCAAACTAAAAGGTTTAGCACTACAAATAATTACATTTAGAGCATAATATTATAATTCAATACAATATATTTGTGTGTTATATACATATTAATATCATTGCTGTTAAAATTATACTATTGACATATTTCATCACACAAGACTAGTTTACCGTAGAGAGTTTCTGATCCATTGTTTCCTTTACCGAACCAAACGTTGGCGGGGGGGGGGGGTGGAAGGGTGAACATAAAATATAGGAACAAATGTTCTGTCCCTCAGGGCTATAAAAAAACTTCTTATGAAAAAATTTGTATAGTTTTTCCTATTATAGTATTCCTATTACCAACGTTCCATCAATATGGATTTTAATTTGTTAAAATATTGAATTCCGAATAAACCAGTATTGAAATAATACCTAGGTATTTTTAAAATATTGAAGTTGTATCCATTGAATGAAAGTTACGTGACAAGAGCACAAACGTCTTGACGGTGCGTATTAATTAAACAGTACAAGTGAACGTCACACTACACAAATGTATTGCAATATAAGCACAAAACGCACAAATACATTACAATACAAGTACCATTGCACAAATATTATGGTGATCGATTTCGGTGAACCACGCTCACCTTCCTCAGACCAGAGGGATTCACAAAATAATCACCCACCTCAGATTCTTTTGTGAATCCCTCTGGTCTGAGGAAGGTGAGCGTGGTTCACCGAAATCGATCACCATAATATTTGTGCATTTTTACTTGTATTGTAATATATTTGTGCATTTTGTGCTTATATTGTAATAAATTTGTGTTGTGTGACGTTTACTTGTACTGTATATGTACCAACATGTATTATACTAATTAAAAAAACTATTTATTAATTAAAATAATTTATATTTTAAACAGCATTTTCTTCTTGAGTTTATTGATTGATTGTGGTTAGACATTTATATTAAGAGACAGGAAGTACTCCAATTAAGTGTGAAAATCAATTGACTGCCGTATCTGCTACAATATTTGCAGTATATATTATGGTTACTGTGCAAATTGCAAAGTACAGAGAACTGAATAAAAAGAAAAAAAACAGGCTGTGCTTATTATTAATCGTCCGAAAGAAGTGATGGAAACCCAGACTTTAAGGTTTTATATTTTAGACTTGATTTAACAAAATGAATAGCTTTGAGCATTACCATATTGACAACTGAAGAAGGGCACAACATTTACAATATCCAATAAACGACTATTTAGTCAATTTTCGTATACAGAATTTTGGTGGGGATGTAGTTTACGGCAAAATGGGGAGAATGACTTTGGGAATAAAAAAGGGCAATAACAACATAACATACATCAATAAAATATTTTGGAAAACCAAAAATACTTGTTCTTCGAGAGGCTCAATATTTTATGCTTTTCTAATCGAATATTTTAATGTCAATTAAGTTTTATAATCATATATAATCTATATAATATAATATAATATATAATATAATCTATATAATATAATATAATATAATATAATCTATATAATCTATATAATCTATATAATATAATCATATATAATCAAATATAATCATAAAGCTTCACAATTAACTATAACATTCCTAAAACTTGTTTAAACAGATGGCGGCTCAAGTATTATGTAGTACTGTCTAAACAGATGGCGGCTCAAGTATTATGTAGTACTGTCTAAACAGATGACGACTCAAGTATTATGTAGTACTGTCTAAACAGATGGTGGCTCAAGTATTATGTAGTACTGTCTAAACAGATGGCGGCTCAAGTATTATGTAGTACTGTTACCTACGTGTTATCACAAACAGATGGCGGCTCAAGTATTATGTAGTACTGTTTAAACAGATGGCGGCTCAAGTATTATGTAGTACTGTTACCTACGTGTTATCACAAACAGATGGCGGCTCAAGTATTATGTAGTACTGTTTAAACAGATGGCGGCTCAAGTATTATGTAGTACTGTTACTTACGTGTTATTACAAACAGATGGCGGCTCAAGTATTATGTAGTACTGTCTAAACAGATGGTGGCTCAAGTATTATGTAGTACTGTTACCTACGTGTTATCACAAACAGATGGCGGCTCAAGTATTATGTAGTACTGTTTAAACAGATGGCGGCTCAAGTATTATGTAGTACTGTTACCTACGTGTTATCACAAACAGATGGCGGCTCAAGTATTATGTAGTACTGTTTAAACAGATGGCGGCTCAAGTATTATGTAGTACTGTTACTTACGTGTTATTACAAACAGATGGCGGCTCAAGTATTATGTAGTACTGTTTAAACAGATGGCGGCTCAAGTATTATGTAGTACTGTTACTTACGTGTTATCACAAACAGATGGCGGCTCAAGTATTATGTAGTACTGTCTAAACAGATGGCGGCTCAAGTATTATGTAGTACTGTTACTTACGTGTTATCACAAACAGATGGCGGCTCAAGTATTATGTAGTACTGTCTAAACAGATGGCGGCTCAAGTATTATGTAGTACTGTTACTTACGTGTTATCACAAACAGATGGTGGCTCAAGTATTATGTAGTACTATTTAAACAGATGGCGGCTCAAGTATTATGTAGTACTGTCTAAACAGATGGCGGCTCAACTATTATGTAGTACTGTTACTTACGTGTTATCACAAACAGATGGCGGCTCAAGTATTATGTAGTACTGTTACTTACGTGTTATCACAAACAGATGGCGGCTCAAGTATTATGTAGTACTATTTAAACAGATGGTGGCTCAAGTATTATGTAGTACTGTCTAAACAGATGGTGGCTCAAGTATTATGTAGTACTGTCCAAACAGATGGTGGCTCAAGTATTATGTAGTACTGTCTAAACAGATGGTGGCTCAAGTATTATGTAGTACTGTTACTTACGTGTTATCACAAACAGATGGCGGCTCAAGTATTATGTAGTACTGTTACTTACGTGTTATCACAAACAGATGGTGGCTCAAGTATTATGTAGTACTGTTACTTACGTGTTATCACAAACAGATGGCGGCTCAAGTATTATGTAGTACTATTTAAACAGATGGTGGCTCAAGTATTATGTAGTACTGTCTAAACAGATGGTGGCTCAAGTATTATGTAGTACTGTCCAAACAGATGGTGGCTCAAGTATTATGTAGTACTGTCCAAACAGATGGTGGCTCAAGTATTATGTAGTACTGTCTAAACAGATGGTGGCTCAAGTATTATGTAGTACTGTTACTTACGTGTTATCACAAACAGATGGCGGCTCAAGTATTATGTAGTACTGTTACTTACGTGTTATCACAAACAGATGGTGGCTCAAGTATTATGTAGTACTGTCTAAACAGATGGTGGCTCAAGTATTATGTAGTACTGTTACTTACGTGTTATCACAAACAGATGGCGGCTCAAGTATTATGTAGTACTATTTAAACAGATGGTGGCTCAAGTATTATGTAGTACTGTCTAAAAAGATGGTGGCTCAAGTATTATGTAGTACTGTCCAAACAGATGGTGACTCAAGTATTATGTAGTACTGTTACTTACGTGTTATCACAAACAGATGGCGGCTCAAGTATTATGTAGTACTCTCTAAACAAATGGCGGCTCAAGTATTATGTAGTACTGTTACTTACGTGTTATCACAAACAGATGGCGGCTCAAGTATTATGTACTACTGTCTAAACAGATGGCGGCTCAAGTATTATGTAGTACTGTTTAAACAGATGGCGGCTCAAGTATTATGTAGTACTGTTTAAACAGATGGCGGCTCAAGTATTATGTAGTACTGTCTAAACAGATGGCGGCTCAAGTATTATGTAGTACTGTCCAAACAGATGGCGGCTCAAGTATTATGTAGTACTGTCTAAACAGATGCCGGCTCAAGTATTATGTAGTACTGTCTCTTACGTGTTATCACAAACAGATGGCTGCTCAAGTATTATGTAGTACTGTCTCTTACGTGTTATCACAAACAGATGGTGGCTCAAGTATTATGTAGTACTGTTACTTACTTGTTATCACAAACAGATGGCGGCTCAAGTATTATGTAGTACTGTTACTTACGTGTTATCACAAACAGATGGCGGTTCAAGTATTATGTAGTACTGTCTCTTACGTGTTATCACAAACAGATGGCGGCTCAAGTATTATGTAGTACTGTCTCTTACGTGTTATCACAAACAGATGGCGGTTCAAGTATTATGTAGTACTGTCTCTTACGTGTTATCACAAACAGATGGTGGCTCAAGTATTTTGTAGTACTGTCTCTTACGTGTTATCACAAACAGATGGCGGCTCAAGTATTATGTAGTACTGTCTCTTACGTGTTATCACAAACTTTTAATTTGTTTTTTTTAATTTTTACTTACTTTTAATACGTTGCTCAACCTATCAGAACATATCCCTTCAGAATGATGGTTAATGAAACAAATAGGTTTCGTTCAATTATTTATTTTATGGTTCTGTATTTTTTAGCACCTTTCTTCTAAGACATTTTAAATGAAACTGCTGTACTAGTTTTGCTGTACGACATAGTGCAGAATAATTCAAGAACTAACAAAATGTATTTTAAGTTCTATATCCTTTGTGTCATGAACATTTTATCTCCTACTCTCAAGGTGGTCAATTACAGCTGGCCCAACAAAAAAAGGGCTTTAGCAGGCAAGACAAATTTCGTAATTGGGAATCCCTCCACCAAAAATCTGTATGATTTTTATTTATTTACAATATAACTAATTTCACAGTGCAACAATTGAACTACCTTCAGATTCTATGAGACATTTCCAATTTCCTATCATTTAATAATACACGTATGGTGGTCAAATGATAGGTAACAATATTTTATTGATATAAATAGGTGTATTACTGTGTATGTAACAAGGCTACAGTGATAAAATGTCCATATATTAAAACTATTATGTGTTAGAATATATACTTTCTATAATTAACAAATAAAAAAATCATAAAGAGTTATTTGACTACTGCATAATGAAATATTACTATTGACCAGCATGACGTTGAGTGATTGGTTTGTACTAATAACAAACTTCTAGAAGTACTGTAGCTCCATGTACCATGGGTAGGTAGAGAGGGGGAATACGGAGTCATGTTTAGAGTAGAGGGAGCGTCACAAAATCCACTGCCAGTAGTGTTGTAATGTGGCGCCACCAAAACTTCCGACATTGGCACCACCACAGTATTGTAGATTAAAACCCATGAAGTATTTCGAATCAATATTTATAATACTTGACATTGAGAAGTTTCCTCAGACAACATTGTACAAATAATAAGTGCTACTTTACTAAAACAATTTGAATTGAGTATTAAACGTGATGCATTTTTAAGTGACGACTTTGCAGCACTCAATAAACAGTAAAATTCATACTAATTAAAATAACAAACATTTACGTCATAGTTACACATATTATCAACACACAAAATTGTTGCCTGTATATAATAAACCTTAAATAGTATCCTACATTTCCATTCCTCAACGTAGAAAGAAAATCTAGTTAGGTTCTTTTAGTCGATTATAAATATATTAAAATTAAATCTTTATTGTAGTGAACTATTAACAATACTTGCATTACAATCGTCAGGAATACTTTATATAAACCAGTCACATATAAATATATGTACATACATGATTTAATTCTATTTTTTAGGATGTAGAACATGGTTTACAGTAATTAACTGATATATGTTTTATAAAATAGTAGTTTTCTACACATTATTTTAAAATAAAGAGGAATAAGCATTTTAGTTAGTAAAATTAAAATGAAATATTAGAGCATGTGCTAATAATTTTTTAGCACAGTTAACACCACTCATAAACTAAATTTGTTTTTATCTTCTCAAATGAAGATTGTAAAGACAAAAACAATGGGGGGGGAGAGATAATTGCTTGTCAATTCTAGAAATAAAGAGTGCACGTGCAAATTGCATTCTAGGTGAACTCCAATATCTATCGTATATAATTATCCTTTCGTAACAAAAACTTCAAATTAAATTCTTGTCGACGTCTGAAAGTCAGCTATAATAAAAATTAATAAGTTAGGCAAAGTTTGTATTGTAGGCTAATAATTCTTTAATGTCAAATAAATGAGGAACAGGGATTTATCGTTGATACATTAAGAAGTACTTTAAAAGATACATTTAGTCTTTAAAATATCTTTCAAACATAAATTAATATTCAGTTAAATAAAATTACTCCATTGCCGTATGACTAAAGGCCATTAAGCCTCTTGAGGACTGTCCTTTGATGTTGTTTAATAAGTTGTAAATTGCTGTAGCTTTAAATTGCTGTAGGTTATGTTTTTTGCTTGACATTCTTTAGCTTTGGCGCATTGCGATACAATTATACTGTATATTAAAAGTGATTAGCCTGGTTTTTCAAAGGAGTTTTCAGTATTTAAATAAAAATAACTAAAATATGAATAATGACTTCAGTAATTTAATATTCATAAACTGGCAACCATTTCATTAAAAAACATAATTGAGCCAATAGTTGTGTTTAACATAAGTATTAGTGCTTCCAGTTGAAGTACATTTACTAATATTTACATGCTTTTGAAATATGAGTAAAAGAGCTTCCAGTAGTTAAATAACTTTGTAAGATGAGTAAAAGAGCTTCCTTTAATCACATAACATTGTAATATGACTAAAAGAGATTCCAGTAGTCACAGAATTTTGTAAGATGAGGAAAAAATCTTCCACGTACAGTTGCATTGATGCACACGCGCGCCCATACACGTACAGTGGTATTGCTCCATCCGCCCGCCCATACACGTACAGTGGCATTGACGCACACGCCGCCCATACACATACAGTGGCATTGCCCCATCCGCTCGCCCATAATTGTACATTGGCATTGACCCACCCACCCGCCCAAACACGTACAGTAGCATTGATGCACACGCGCGCCCATACACGTACAGTGGTATTGCTCCATCCGCCCGCCCATACACGTAGAGTGGCATTGACGCACACGCCGCCCATACACGTACAGTGGTATTGCTCCATCCGCCCGCCCATACACGTACAGTGGCATTGACGCACACGCCGCCCATACACGTACAGTGGTATTGCTCCATCCGCCCGCCCATACACGTACAGTGGCATTGACGCACACGCCGCCCATACACGTACAGTGGTATTGCTCCATCCGCCCGCCCCATACACGTACAGTGGCATTGACGCACACGCGCGCCCATACACGTACAGTGGTATTGCTCCATCCGCCCGCCCATACACGTACAGTGGCATTGACGCACACGCCGCCCATACACATACAGTGGCATTGCCCCATCGCCCATACACATACAGTGGTATTGTCCCATCCGCCCACCCTTACACGTACAGTGGCATTGCCCCATCCGCTCGCCCATACAAGTACATTGGCATTGACCCACCCACCCGCCCAAACACGTACAGTAGCATTGATGCACACGCGCGCCTATACACGTACAGTGGAATTGCCCCGCCCATACACGTACAATGGCATTGATTTATTACATAGGTTTGTAATATGAGTAATAGAGCTTCCATTAATTGTATTATTACCATTTAATATGAGGAATTGAGGTTCGAATCGCTACATGTCTTTGAAAAATCAGTAATACAGCTTCTAGTAGTTGTGTGTTTGTAATACAAGTAAGAGTTTTTAATACGTTGCACGCCTTTGTAAAATGAATATTAGAGACTTCGGTTGGTTGACTCTCTCATTCCCTCTCACTTAAACAACGGTAAATACATTAATAGACAATAATGCTAAGACACCAATCAACAGTAATATTTGTATGATTTTAAAATATTTTTCATTAAAAGAGAAAATAATTGTTGCTACTTTCCACAAGTTAATTTCTCCACAAATCTAACTTGTAAATATTGAATTTTTTGTCATTAGTATGTCATGTAGGGATGAAAACATTGAAACCTATGGCCAGTTATTAAGTAAAATGAATTTATAGTTTTTAATCACATTTATTTCTCGATTTTAACACTAACAAATATTTAAGTATTTTACATTTGGGATCATAGTAGAAGAGAGAGTGTTAAAGCAATATTAGTGCTTTAGTTAAAATTTACTGTAATTTATAAAAATGAGGGTTTAGGAAATATTTTTCTACCATATTAATATTTGATATTCACGCGATTGTATATTTATCCAGTTTTGTACACGGTAGCTGTATCACACTGGACCATCTATACCTACTAATACAGACACATACTACCGACATGAGTTGTGACAGTCTTTATGTCTTCAATTTGTTTGTACTCTAGAACCTAATGATAAATTAGAATATAATAGTTTATAACTAATATAGTTAAAATTACAGTTTTTACCTACTTGCTTAATTTGAGTTCATGCTGTACTTTAACTCTTATAAAAAATCATATTACAATATGCTCAAATTCACTTTCGGAAATCATAATTGGGTAAATAAGAATTAAATAATTGTTAAACACTATAAAGCATCAACAATTAAAACACTAAAAGTTTATAGCACATAAAATTTATATTATAACCATGAATTTTAATAACCACTGATTTAGTTAAAATACAAAACCCGGTTAATATTTGAGATGTATGTATAATGTGGTGTTGTTTTTTGGCTTTTTAAGAGTTGAAACAGATATAATATTTGTTTGGGTTTGCTATGGCAAAGGTGTTTATTTTATTTTTGCAATGAGCGTCACATTTCAAGCAGAATGTCAACTATAGGCCTACACCATTGTGATTACTTCTCTTTAAAATTCCATGAGTGTACTTCGAAACGACTTACATTCCACTTTGTCCAAATGTTTTGCATTTTTCTAAACTTTAAATGATAAGGGAATGTTATAAATGAAAGCCAAAATTGTAGTAATACGAGTGAATGGTTTTGTAAAGTTTGTTTATGATCACAATATTTATAATAAATGAACGATATACCAATACCAATGCAAATACCAACCAAAAAGAAGAAAATGTATGACAAAACAAAGTGGACAGCCTACACTACAAGAGATAATTAGACATAATATTCCCGAAATTACTTCTACTTCTGAAAGTGTTTTGTTTTTAATTTGTACATAAACACACAATGTTTTTACATAACAGCCAAGTCATTAATTAATAATTTTAAAAAATTGTCATTAGTTGTAATAATATATTTGCTATACTGGTTATCCAATCTACACGATCATTTTGCATAGCCATTTAAAATAGAATAATATTATGGAACTAAAATGTATCATTTAAATGTGAAATATAAATATTTAAGAAAAAAATTGTAGTTAATACAGGCTATTTTAACATGCAGTTTTCCTAAAATTAATTACTTTTCATAAAGTAGAGGCTATTGAAGGTGATTTGAAAAGTTTTAACTTGACACAGTTTTAAAATGAAGCCTATTTTGGGGAGCGATATTTCTTTGAAAGTGTTTTAAATTAAAAAATCCATTCACTGACACTCTTTTCAGCTCCTCCTTGACTAAATATCCTCGGGTAATCAGCGAGAATAATACAGAAATGACGTCATTCGGACAGAAAAACTTAAACGTCCGTTAATGGCTATGGTTAGAGACCTAGTTTTTGTTTTTTGTTACTTTAAAAAAAAATATGAAAAAACTATTGTTAATTCAAAACTAACATGTGTTTAGGCATTTAGGTAAAGGGTTTAATTCACTTCTATACAGCCTTTTTTATATTTTTTGGTGTAGTATTTATCACAATAATTAACAGATTAAATATATTATTAATGGTGAAACCCATTTTCAGAAATCCGGATCTGCTCTAGTTGACAGTTAGTTGTTAATATTTGCACGATTTATACTATGTTTTATACAGACTAACAAATAGTTAATTTGTCAATGTATACTTAAGCTATTGTGTTAAATTATTTTATGTGCTAATTGATTGTTGTTAAGACTATGACATTGATAGGGGGTTATCAATCAAATATTTGTCGTAACTCTTAGCCCAGCACACTCAAGTGGAAGTTAAAATATTTAAAATGTTGTTTTGCAATTTGTTTCTGTAGAATCAAACCCCTTAGTAGGTAATTTGACTCGATACACTCATAAGTGTTTGTACATAAACACACAATATTGTTGCATAACAGCCAGGTCATAAATTAGATAAATAAATGTTTTTGTTAGTTTTAATAATATAATTTCTGTTTGTTTGGTAAGCATAATTATTGTGTATATTATATAAATTGTCCAAAGTATTGAAAACAACTTTTTGTTATCTTTCTGGTCTTAAATTATAAAAAGGTCACTCTCTACCATTTTGAAAAATGATGAGGTATTATTTTTTAGAACCAGCTCTCACCATATCTACAGTAAAAATAATTATAATTCTCATTAATATTTTATTTTTTCGATAATTTCAATTTAATATTTCTGATATAATAGTAAGATTTTACAAATAATAAATCAATAATTTACCATCGATCAATGTTTGGGTACTAAGGTTTTATTAAAATTCGTTACTTTGCCAAGTTTATACGCTCCAGACCCCATCTCATACGCCAATATGTGACCACCTTAGTATTTTTAGGATGTAGGATTATGTTGGTAACTCTTACAACTACTGCTAGTTTTATGTCCAAAACTATATTTCGTTTTGTAACAATATTTGCCGATATTCTATGTTTCATTGTACAACTAAACTACACATATACATATTTACTGGCAACATTTAGTTTGCTTTTATTTTCGATAACTAATTCGGCTTAGGCGATAAGTCAGTTAATTTTTCTAGAGTTTCGTTTACTTGATAAGTGGATATTTTAATAATATCCACTTATCAAATAAATAAAATAACCTACAATACGGAGTCAACAATCTGAAGTAATAATTTTAAAATAGACTGTATATTTTTGTATTTTAAAGTTATATATATAAAAAACGGTTAATATTTGTACCATAAATATGTAACTTTATGACCAATAACTTTATTTTCTTTCTAGTTAAATATAGGTAAGCATTATATTCAGTGTTATACTTTTATAAAAACTTGAAATCATTACTAATTGAATATTGTTTGACTTCACATACTGTACGAACCTTTGATAATTCTTTAATATTAATTATGTTTTTAGATAATGTTTCACCACATTTTCTTCCAGTGCACATTAATCTTGTTTCGTGTAATCTTTGTGACTTCAATATTTTAAGTAATAGTTTTTTTTATTATTCTTAGATCACAAATATTTATATTATCAAATACTTTCATTATAGTTCATTTAGTTAAAGGACGGAATATTAGTTAATATAAAGTACTGTGTTGACAGCATATTTATGTATCTTTAGTATTTGACTTATTTTATATTTGTTAATGATACCATAAATTGAAATTCCACGAGGAATTGAATATGTATATTATAAACAAGCTATTGTAATGTTCATTTTTTTATAAGTTATTTTTAAAACCCAATAAAAATATTTAATCTGTTTGTCTATCTAAATATATATGAATGTGTGTATGTGTTTATCCTTTATGCATTAATAAACCATAACTTGGATCACCGTGACACTTTGGGAAGTTGTAGAGTTCACTCCCGGGAAGGTCTCTGGCATGGATTCATTCACTTCCAACTCAAGGGCTCCAGCCCAGTGCCCTTTAAAGTTTCAATGATAATGTAATTGAGTTAACACCATCAGCTGTTAGATAAAAACAAATTAAATGAACACTTATTAAATAGGTTTATGGAAATTTAACATTTAAAATTAACTAACAAATTACTGTTTGTATGTTAATCCCGTAGCAAAGCACGGATAAACAGCTAGTACTCGATAAAGGAAAAGATCGTAAATAGTTTATCATTGTTATGGACATGCCATTACCAAGAAATTATGTTGACAATAAAATGTATCATCATTTAAAACATTAAAGTTAAAGATCGTTTTAATTTACCAAGCAAAGTTAAGGCTATAAAGCCCTTTCTCACACTAAACCTGGGGACCAACGGCTTAAGGGTGACTTCCGCGGGCTGTTTGCTAGGATGGGTTCGCTCAGATGGTCAACCATCGAGGGGACAGCCACGCTCGATGTTGCTTGACTCCGTTATCTTGTGATAACTTCGGAACCCTCCGATCAAGGCCACTGGCTTTTTAATACTTGTTTTTAATTATTGAATTTAATAATTTTAAATTTAAAAAATATTAATTTTAAGTATTTTGTATTATAATTTACAGTACAAGTAAACGTCACACAACACAAATTTACCACAATACAAGCACAAAATGCACAAATCTATTACAATACAAGTACACAATGCACAAATATTATGGTGATCGATTACGGTGAACCAATCTCACCTTCCTCAGACCAGAGGGATTCACAAAAGAATTGTGAATCCCTCTGGTCTGAGGAAGGTGAGCGTGGTTCACCGAAATCGATCACCATAATATTTGTGCATTGTGTACTTGTATTGTAATAGATTTGTGCATTTTGTGCTTGTATTGTGGTAAATTTATGTTGTGTGATGTTTACTTGTACTGTATATGTGCCAACACGTATTATGCTGATCAAAAAGCTATTTATTATAATTTGTTCCATTAAAAATATTCTGCTTAGCTATTCTTTTTTCACGATTTAACGCATTGTGTATGAAATTCTAATACATAAATTGAAACAAATCAGTTACTATTTTATCACAGAAATATTGATGTTGCTAGAACAAATATAGTTGTCAGCTGTTTAAGTCAACTTCAAATTCAGATCGACAGCGGCATTAGAAGTTTATTTAAACAGCTGATATTCCATATGATGTGTTGTTTGACATGTTTAGAATCCGGAGTCTGCACCTGAGGAGAAGACTTTTGTGGTTAGTTTTCGTATTTAAACTGGTACGCGGTAGTGTGGATGACTCTGCCAGCTTGGCGGCCCTCTTGTTTGGGTCCTGCTTCAATAACAGGAGTAATGTCCTCCCTCTTCTCCATTCACTTTTCACGTACTGCCGCACATGCGTATCCCTTCTGCCGGTTGATGAGGACTCCTCAACAGAGATTATTTTTCAGAATAATTTAAGAATTAAAAAAAAATTTTAAATTTCATTGGGCTTAAATAGTGAGTATGATTAGAGTGCTTCATAATTTATTATCATTTTTTTATTATTTGTTTGTAGTTAAACGATTTATTTACTATTCTGTTTGATATAGTTGTTATTGTCCTGTTAGTTGTTATGTATTTGTATAATTATTTTCTCGTTGTTATATTAATAGTTTTAATATGCTTAAACATTTAAGATGCGTTGAATTATATTTAGAATCTTATTATCTATGTTTTAGAGATGTTTTAGAGATTTTGTTATTGTTTACAATTTCATTATTATTCATCTCTATGACACCGATCGTAGATATATGGGCTTATATGAGGGGTGAATGAGTGTATGTAATAAAAAATAATAAAACAATTATTATTTAAGTATGGTGGAGTGAAATAGAGTGAAATTTTAAAATAAATCCTACGTTAATTGTTTACAATATGAACTGCTTCAGAGTAATTGGTTTAGATAACTGTATTGAACCATGTAAATAAATAAAATACCTTTTTGGAATTAGTAAAAATGTATTCAGTAAAATAAAACTCAATTACAATACAAAATCTTAATGATTGAAAAGACAGAAAAAGTAGGTAGGACTGTTTCGGACACAATATTTTATGCTAATTCCTATACATTTATTAAAGACAATATACATAAATATTACTTAAAAATGATAAAAAATACCAAATTTGTAAGTAATACTAATATTTAGTCCTTACTAAAAAGTAATATTAAATTAGTTTATGATTGATGATTTGTGTTTGGTCTCATGTGAAAATGAGACATATGAAAAGATGCATAAAAATAAAAGAAAAACGCACTGAAAGTGTTCTTCAAATTATGCATTCAACATGAAAACTACCCTACGACAGGGCTGGTCTGTGAAAAATAGTTTTACCGTGTTCTTTTTAAGTTGTTAAATTCCTACACTCAAGAAAATCTTAGTTTATTAAGTGATTTTTTTTGTATTTACTCAACTCTGGATGGAAACCTCATTGTTATAAAGATGTTCAAGATTATGTTTCACTAAACAATATGGGAAATCAATACTTCATAGAGTAACATTCGTTGTAGTGATACTGTTAATGAAATGATTACAGTAGTTTGAATACTAAAAAGAACCCTTGCCTATCTTTATGAGTTAGTGATATTTTACATGTCTTTACAAAATATGGAAAAGTAAAAGTAAACATCTCCACCTAAAGACATTATTACTAGGAGACAATACTTCCAAGCAGTGACTGCTAGAATTGAGTTGCTAATATGCCTCTCATATTTAGGCTATACTTCCAAGCCGTGACTGCTAGCATTGAGTTGCTAATGTGCCTCTCATATTTAGGCTATACTGTACTTCCAAGCAGCGTACTGCTGGCATTGGTTGCTAATGTACCTCTCATATTTAGGCTATACTTCCAAGCAGTGACTGCTAGAATTGAGTTGCTAATGTGCCTCTCATATTTAGGCTATACTTCCAAGCAGCGTACTGCTGGCATTGGTTGCTAATGTGCCTCTCATATTTAGGCTATACTTCCAAGCAGTGACTGCTAGCATTGAGTTGCTAATGTGCCTCTCATATTTAGGTTATACTTCCAAGCAGTGACTGCTAGCATTGAGTTGCTAATGTGCCTCTCATATTTAGGCTATACTTCCAAGCAGTGACTGCTAGCATTGAGTTGCTAATGTGCCTCTCATATTTAGGTTATACTTCCAAGCAGCGTCCTGCTAGCATTGAGTTGCTAATGTGCCTCTCATATTTAGGATATACTTCCAAGCAGCGTACTGCTAGCATTGAGTTGCTAATGTGCCTCTAATATTTAGGCTATACTTCCAAGCCGCTATACTTCAAAGCAGCGTACTGCTAGCATTGAGTTGCTAATGTGCCTCTAATATTTAGGCAATACTTCCAAGCATCGTACTACTAGCATTGAGTTGCTAATGTGCCTCTCATATTTAGGCTATACTTCCAAGCAGTGACTGCTAGCATTGAGTTGCTAATGTGCCTCTCATATTTAGACTATACTTCCAAGCTGCGTACTGCTAGCATTGAGTTGCTAATGTGCCTCTAATATTTAGGCAATACTTCCAAGCAGCGTACTGCTAGAATTGAGTTGCTAATGTGCCTCTAATATTTAGGCAATACTTCCAAGCAGTGAATGCTAGCATTGAGTTGCTAATGTGCCTCTCATATTTAGGCTATACTTCCAAGCAGCGTACTGCTAGCATTGAGTTGCTAATGTGCCTCTAATATTTAGGCAATACTTCCAAGCAGCGTACTGCTAGCATTGAGTTGCTAATGTGCCTCTAATATTTAGGCAATACTTCCAAGCAGCGTACTGCTAGCATTGAGTTGCTAATGTGCCTCTCATATTTAGGCTATACTTCCAAGCAGCGTACTGCTAGCATTGAGTTGCTAATGTGCCTCTAATATTTAGGCAATACTTCCAAGCAGCGTACTGCTAGCATTGAGTTGCTAATGTGCCTCTCATATTTAGGCTATACTTCCAAGCAGTGACTGCTAGCGTTGAGTTGCTAATGTGCCTCTCATATTTAGGATATACTTCCAAGCAGCGTACTGCTAGCATTGAGTTGCTAATGTACCTCTAATATTTAGGCAATACTTCCAAGCAGTGACTGCTAGCATTGAGTTGCTAATGTGCCTCTCATATTTAGGCTATACTTCCAAGCAGCGTACTGCTAGCATTGAGTTGTACTGCTAGAATTGAGTTGCTAATGTGCCTCTAATATTTAGGCAATACTTCCAAGCAGTGACTGCTAGCATTGAGTTGCTAATGTGCCTCTCATATTTAAGCAATACTTCCAAGCAGTGACTGCTAGCATTGAGTTGTTATTGTGCCTGTCATATTCAGGCGATCATTGTATTGTATGTAAGGATTTATGACACTTATATTTCAAAATTATTGGACAAATTAATAAGAGTTTAGCTTGTTCACTTATTGCTCTATTTTTTATAGAGTGTTTGAACACGAACTATTCTTATTCTGGAAAGTGTGAGACCCATATTGTAATATCGTTTTTAACTAATATGCACCAAGATTACCTAAAGGAATGTTTCATCAACACGTATTACTTAAGACATTGCTGAGGTGTAGTAATAATGTAAGCTCGTAAGTGGTTTCCCAACAAAGTTCTTTCTTGTTAACTAAATAATGTACACAATGATTTACACGTCCATTAAACTTTTGCAGCACATGACATTGTCCAATTTTTTTCAAATGTTGAGTCTGCTAGATTAAACAGTTGTTATTTTCCATAAGTATTGATATAATATAACAATCATTATCTATATCAATTATTTTCCTCCAAAAAATACACAGTTAATTAGATATACTACTTAGTGCTCATTAAAATGTCAATAGTTGTAGAAACCTGTAAAATGTCAATAGTTGTAGAAACCTGTAAAATGTCAGTAGTTGTAGAAACCTGTAAAATGTCAATAGTTGTAGAAATCTGTAAAATGTCAATAGTTGTAGAAACCTGTAAAATGTCAATAGTTGTAGAAACCTGTAAAATGTCAATAGTTGTAGAAACCTGTAAAATGTCAATAGTTGTAGAAACCTGTAAAATGTCAATAGTTGTAGAAACCTGTAAAATGTCAATAGTTGTAGAAACCTGTAAAATTCTAGTTGATTTTGAACACTTAAATTTAGTAAAACTGTTATCTCAGTAGCTTTTTGGTAATTTTATAAATATAGTCATTTAATAATTTATTATTATATGATTCCTATTTTTATTATAAACAATTTACTAATTGTTAGCAGTTAATTTAAAATTACAAATGAAGAAGTGTTTTCAGTAGTAGTTTTGCTAAAAAGGATATGCATAAGAGACGTATTAGTAATATTTCATAATTTATTTCAATCAATATTTTAGGGAATAAATGTACAAATTGATGTAAGCTTTATAATGTAATGTATAATAGGGCAATGCCATAAATGAAAACAAGTAATAAATGTAACGTTTAATTCAATTTTAATTTTAAATATGTCATAAATCTTCAATTTATATTAAGTTAAGATATGTATTTTATTTCGAATTATACATTAATATGGCCAATGAATATTAGACAACATTTATTTGGATATTTTAGCTTAAAGCATAAATCATGTGACCTCATTTGAGTTCAGCAGTTTTTTTTCATTTATTTAGGCATATTTTATCGTTTAGTGTTTTAATATTTCCTATTAAGTAAAATAAATAAGGTAAATCATTTTAATGAATCAGAAATAAAGGAATTGTTTGGCGGAGTCACACATAGTAGGAATTTTATAATTTTTCTTGTGTATATTGAGACATTAGTTTTTACAAGTATGGTTCAGGTCCTTAGTGGATTTTATTTATAATTTCATAACACTTATCCATATCATAAAATACCAATTTAATCAAATATACTTTTCCTAATACGAAGATTATTCAATATAGAATGGTACCAGGGAAAAGAACAGTTTTTTGTTCCTTTCTACGAGATATATATTTATGTGTATAGTTAATTACAGTAAGTATACCCAATTAGACGTTGAGATATTATTAATATGTATTTAAGATATTATCAAATGACTAGATCCAAAATACTAAAAATATCGTGTTACTAGGATAATAAGTTTTAGGCAGGGAGGTAGGCCTAAAAAGGCGTTAACTCAAGTGAATTACACACTGAGCACTGCGACCGGCGGTACTCCACCACCCGGATGGTTGATCCCCTGGCACTTTTCAGTGTCTTGACACTTTCAATACGTGACAGTTTCTGATGTAAAAATTATCAATACAAAATAACTAAGTGACAGTATTTAGAAAATTCTTACCAAAATATTTTTGATATGATACAGACAAGTTTATGAGAAGAGAAATCGCAACTACCAAAGTGGCTACATCCCTTTAAAGTTGCAGTTGTTTTGTGCTATGTGGCCCTTCGACCACAACAACTCGCCAGAATGATTATATCTACCAAGTGTGATATCTGCTGACCGAAGTTCTGTAACCAAAACTGCTTAACAAAAACGTCTGCAGTTTTGGATAAGATTTTTCCCATTACACGTTTTCAAACGAACACATTTTGTAATTAATTTAAGGCTGATTGTGTAATAAATTACCCATGTATTCCATTGTAGTTTCCTAAATATTGAGTCAATATTATAAGTTGCCGATTTATTTCAGGTCAGATGAGCTTGGGAAATTAGGATGGATGGTTCTGTTGAAATATTTTATAAGTAAATTATGTCCTTAGAACTAAGATCCTGGAGATAGAAATGAAATCCAGACAGGTTCATTCAAAGTCGATTAAAATAGTTAAAGATAAGACCACAATAAGAAATAAACTGAACAAAATTCTGCAAAAAAAATGCTAGTTACAAATAATAATAATAAAGAGTAATATGATAGTTTTGTATTTAAAAATCCCTTTTAAATTTTTTACATAATATTAAATGTTTTCGTGAAGCGTTAAAGCAAGACAATTTATTTTATTGAATTTGATACCTATAAAAAAAAATACTGTATGTAGATTACTTGTAAGTCGTAATTTATGTATTTAGGATGAAACCTGCCCAATTTATAGAGGGCAGCCTTGCCAAAAAGGTCATTAGGAAACATTTATTGCAAACCTCTATGAAACTATTTATGAAATGGCTAACACGAAGATAGAAAATTATAAGGGTTTATCAATTGATTAGCAACTTAGGAACGCTGATGTGTATACAGCATTTCTAAATATAAATATTACATTGATGTATGACTGTGTAAAGGGCACATTGGTTATGTAAGTCTGTGTAAGTGCACATTGATGATGTATGACTGTGTAAAGGGCACATTAGTTACGTAAGTCTGTGTAAGGGCACATTGATGATGTATGACTGTGTAAAGGGCACATTAGTTACGTAAGTCTGTGTAAGGGAACATTGATGATGTATGACTGTGTAAAGGGCACATTAGTTACGTAAGTCTGTGTAAGGGCACATTGATGATGTATGACTGTGTAAAGGGCACATTAGTTACGTAAGTCTGTGTAAGGGCACATTGATGATGTATGACTGTGTAAAGGGCACATTAGTTATGTAAGGGCACATTGATGATGTATGACTGTGTAAAGGGCACATTGGTTACGTAAGTCTGTGTAAGTGCACATTGATGATGTATGAATGTGTAAAGGGCACATTGGTTATGTATGTCTGTGTAAGTGCACATTGATGATGTATGACTGTGTAAAGGGAACATCAGTTATGTAAGTCTGTGTAAGTGCACATTGATGATGTATGACTGTGTAAAGGGCACATTAGTTACGTAAGTCTGTGTAAGGGCACATTTAAGATGTATGACTGTGTAAAGGGCACATTAGTTACGTAAGTCTGTGTAAGTGCACATTGATGATGTATGACTGTGTAAAGGGCACATTAGTTACGTAAGTCTGTGTAAGTGCACATTGATGATGTATGACTGTGTAAAGGGCACATTGGTTACGTAAGTCTGTGTAAGGGCACATTGATGACGTATGACTGTGTACAGGGCACATTGGTTACGTAAGTCTGTGTAAGGGCACATTGATGGTGTATGACTGTGTAAAGGGCACATTAGTTACGTAAGTCTGTGTAAGGGCACATTGATGATGTATGACTGTGTAAAGGGCACATTGGTTATGTAAGTCTGTGTAAGTGCACATTGATGATGTATGACTGTGTAAAGGGCACATTGATGATGTATGACTGTTTAGAGGGCACGTTGCTGATTTATGACTGTGAAAAGCACATTGGTTATGTAAGTCTGTGTAAGGGCAAATTGATGATGTAAGACTGTGTAAAGGGCACATTGACGTTGTATGTCTGTGTAAAGGGCATATTGATGATGTATGTCTGTGTAAAGGGCATATTGACGATAAATGTGTGTGTAAAGAGCACATTGACGTTGTATGTATGTGTAAAGGACACATTGACGATGTATGTCTGTCCTAATTATATAAAAAACCACGAAACAAAATTAGACTATGATCTTTGATGAACTCCTAAGGCAATTTAATATGGACAGTTTTAATGTAAAACATAAAGCTTAAGGAATTGATGGTAATATTCTTCTCCATAAACTCGCCGGAAAAGTGAGTAATTTAATAATGATGACAACTAATACCGTATATGTTTTTACGTTTTCACTGAGGTGCAATCCTTGATAAACATCACAATCTTCTTGGAAATCATTTAACGTTTACAGCTATATATAGGCCTACTTTACAGTACAATACAGTATACAACACTTGATACTGAAATTCAAGGTTAAAATCAAGGTGAAACTGTATCGTAGTATAAGAAAACACTAATTGTGATCAAATAAAACAGATCGTTAAAGGTTTGGTGGTACTACGGTATTTTATCACATATGTCCTTCTTCATAATATGTGTTGTCTATTTCCGGAACATCATATTTAGCAGAAGCTTGGAGTATCCTAAGGGGGTGCCTCTAACTGTTGTAATAAGGCTTGATAAAGTGCAATCGCAATAATGGAGAGTTAATTGTAAACTGCACTTCATCAAGGACCTAAGTATGTGGAATCAGAATATAATGTTACTGATATATTGGGAATCAGAATATAATGTTACACAAATTGTAATAAACGAACAATACGCTAAACTATTCAGTTATGAATGCTATGAACACTGTAATGGCTTATCAAAAACTTTAATCTAATATAAAGATTAAATCAATTTTGTTTTACCTTATTAATATGAGTAATAACAATTGGATGACTATTTCATTAAAATCTCTGTCTTTGAATACTTCTTTTTATAGTAATTGAGATTAACTAATTACTGATACATTATTTTATATGATAGTTATCCTAACTCGTTCATTTCAAAACAGTAAAACAATTAAAATTATTGGCTCTCCTTATTAAATAAGGATTAAACCAGTAGGCAAATAAGTCTTTTGCCATTCTCGTAACTGTTCGGGAAAATGGTTTGTAGACACTTGAAACCTCATTTATGGAAATTATACATTAAATATTTATTTATTGATTTAATAAGTATTGATTGACATTAAGATATTATTTTTGACAAAGTTGACTTTCTGTTATTATAAACTTCAATAAACAATATCTAGGTGGTAGGGCCATGTCTGTCATATTTACTTTAGTACAACAAATTAATGAAATTTCAGTTAGTTCACAGGTCTGCGACATAAAAATTGTTTAAAATTGAAAGTGATTTTTATAGTATTTTCAACGCTAATTTCGGGAAAAATAGTGAAAAAATTCCATCACGTACAGTTATCCCACAAACTGCTTGTCTATTTTTAGCTTTTTTCGATATTTTTATACATAGTTCCGTACTCTAGTGGGTTTGAATTTTTGTTTTTAGGATCTTTATGAACTGTTATTAAGCCCATAGTACTTTTAATAAGTATAAAAAAAAAAAAAATACTTTAAGGTATTTTCAGTTACTTAAATGTTTTTTACTATACAATTTGTATGTAAAATAAAGAGTTGATTAGGAGAAACCAGCATTATTTTCATGTCGGTGCTTGTCCATTGCCTCCCTTCCCTCGCCATCCACTTACTGACTCACTGAGCATCTTTCATGTCGGTGCTTGTCCATTGCCTCCCCTCCCTCGCCATCCACTTACTGACTCACTGAGCATCTTTCATGTCAGTGCCTGTCTGCCACAGTGCCCATCCCCCTCCCCATCACCAAGCAGTGAACTTCTGCTACCTGTTCTTCAGTTCACAGTATCTCTTCACTCTGTGCTGTTCACGTGCTGTGGTTACTAGTGATTTTAAGTAGTGATTGTGAGAGTAGTATTAAATGATATCTCGTGACACACGGATAGTTGGCAATAAAGTGTGAATCAAATAACTTTCAGTGATTTTTTATCGAACTACAAAGAACATAATTCAAGGCATCAGCCTAAACAGATTGTTTTCTTGTGGTGTGAAGTTGTTTTTATGAAAAATGGCTACCAGAGGATGTATCAACTCATTTGCTTCTGCTGCATTTGTGGTAATTATACAGTTAAAAATCAACAAAGAAACATTTCCAATTTTGTTGAAAAGGTATATTTTGCCTATTTTGGTATAAAGTTGGGTGATCAAGACAAGTCTTGGGCCCCACACAAAGTTTGTTCAGTGTGTGTTGAAGAACTGAGACAATGGTTTCAAGATAAAAAGCAGTCATTTCGTTTTGGAATACCAATGGTTTGGAGGGAGCCCAAAAACCATAGTGATGACTGCTATTTTTGTTGTTGCAATGTTCAAGGTTTCAATCTGAAAAACAAGAAGGATATTTCTTACCCTAACATCAAATCAGCCATTCGCCCTGTTCCTCATGGACCTGAAGCACCGATATACTCTCCTCCAGTTTCTTTGGATGGTATTTTAGATGACCACGAGCCATTGGCTCAGCTAGGTGAAAGTGAAGAAGACAGTGATGGCTACGATTCTGGCACAACCGATCCCGTTCCATTCTCACAATCTGAACTGAATGATTTAGTTAGAGACCTAGGTCTTCCTAAAGACTCGGCAGAACTTTTAGGGTCTAGATTAAAAGATAAAAATATGTTGGCTCCGGGTACGTCCTTTTCTTGGTATCGTTCCAGGGAAAAGGAGTTTGTATCTTTTTTCTCTCAAGAAGGTGACTTGGTGTTTTGCAGTGATGTTCCTGGACTTATGGCATGTTTCAAAATAGAATATGCTCCTGATGAGTGGAGACTTTTTATAGATTCTTCAAAAAGAAGCCTTAAAGCAGTGCTTCTACACAATGGCAATAAGTATGCTTCTATGCCAGTTGGACATTCTGTTCACTTGAAAGAATGTTATGAAAACCTCGAACTGGTTTTAAACAAACTCTGCTATTCAGACCATCAATGGACACTATGTGGTGATTTGAAAGTGATTTTAATGCTGCTTGGTCAACAAAGTGGTTATACAAGGTTCCCTTGCTTTCTCTGTGAATGGGACAGTAGAGAAAGAAAGCAACACTACATTAAAAAAGTTTGGCCCTTGAGAAAAACCTTACAGGTGGGGGTTAAAAATGTTGATAGGAAAAGCCTTGTGGATCCCAAAAAGGTATTACTACTACCACTCCACATTAAGTTGGGGTTAATGAAACAATTTGTAAAGGCATTGCCAAAAGAAGGGGAGTGTTTCAAGTATCTTTGTGGACAGTTTCCTGGTTTATCCGAGGCAAAACTAAAGGAAGGAGTCTTTGTCGGACCAGACATTAGAAAACTGATGAGAGATCCCAATTTTATGGACAAAATGGAAACAAACGAAAAAGCAGCATGGACATCTTTTAAACTAGTTGTTACCGGTTTCCTAGGAAACAAAAAAGATCCTAACTACAAGACAATCGTCGCAGACATGCTCGACAACTTTAAGAATTGGGATGTAACATGAGCATTAAAGTTCATTTCCTCCATTCACATCTAGACTTCTTCCCTGCAAACCTTGGTGATGTAAGTGAAGAACATGGTGAAAGATTCCACCAAGATATCAAGGAAATGGAAAGAATGTATCAAGGAAGATGGAACGTCAACATGATAGCGGACTACTGCTGGATGCTAAAACGAGATGACCCTTAACGAGTACACAGCCGGAAAAGCAATAAAAGAAGTTTCGATGGAAAGCAAAAGCGTTACTATAAGGACTTATGAGCTTAAAGAGAAATGTAAGTGTACTAGATATGTAGTTTATAACATGTATTATACATGAAATAAAATCCTTTAACTTAAGAAAAAATTTGGAAAATTGCTAAAATTTTGTTATTATACCAAAAAGTAATTCCTTTTTTGTGAGAAAACCTTACGTGATAGAAAAAAATGAATTGCATTTTTGCAATCAGCGCTGAAAAATACATAAAAATCAGTTATCAAATTCCAAACAATTTAAAAAATATTTTTTTGTAAACAATTATTGAAGGCTCAATAGGCGTCGATGCTTTAAAAGTATGTTTGATTTATGTTCTACACGTACATAAAGGAAGTGTAGAAGCCTCGAAGAAGATTCTGTAAGTGATGGCAGGTCAACGTTCTCACACTTCTTTTATTACAGTTTAGTAACATTCTTTTTTTCATGCGTGAGCTCTTCCTTAATAACACCAACTTTAGTACTTGGAGTGTTCTGGATGTGGATTAGATAGAGGTGCTTGGCCCCCTATGCCTATCAATTTCCTCAATTATGAAAGCTGATGTATATTGTTAGTTAAACTTACATTTTTGGTAGTCATCAGTCGTAGTGGTAAAATACGGTATTCTTACAACATTTTAAAATACGGGAATCTTACTTCTTTTTAAGTTCTATTTTTGCACCTGTTTATTTATATATTTGTGTTTTAATAATTGTTTGAAGCTCTCTTAAAGTGATCGTATTTGATACATTGTACAAACATCTACTTTCTAGTAAAACTAATAGCTTCTGTTCACAGGAAAAATGTAAACCTTTATTAGTAAAATCGCAGCATTATATTTTACAAAAAACACCTGTTCATAGTTTAGTTGAACAGCGTTCGTACTCATCCTATGGTTCTACATCCTCATAAACTGACCAAAACAATGAAACATTGCAGCTTAAGCGTTAAGCCATCGATTGTCATCAACTTCCTATTTCATCACGCAGGCTTCGGAATTAGGCTCGTATTCGGGATTGCTAATCCCACTATTGAGGTTCCAAGTTGACGTTCAATCCACCTGCAGTCTGGCTGATAGGTAATACCCTTGAAGTCTAATAACCTAATTGCATGCGTTGAAAGATTTCTAAAATCGTTGAGCTGATTAAATAGTATTGTTAATAATGTACGTTTATATTATTCAAAGAATGGACAAAACTGATCTACATGCATGGCTAATGTTGTAAAATGTAATTACTAAGTAACTAATATTTTGAAATCTATTTGTATGAAAAAAATACTATTGAATGATATTAAACAGGAAAAATGCCCTCATATTCGTAAAATATAGTTAAAATTAACTTGTTTGAGTTATATTTTAGAGCTTTATTTTTCGCTTATCACGTTAATTAATTCATAAAATAAACATACTATACTTAAGGTATAATAAAAGTAAAACTAATTTATTGTTTTCAATAAAATGACTTTTAATATAATATTCTTGTTCAGCTATTAATTACTTTTTTACTTCACTTCTTTAATTTTATCTAGGTACCGTAAACTTCAAATCTTACTCTTCAAAACTATTCCACCTTTCATTAATGTCTGTCTGCTTTGAAGAACTTACATTCACTATGAGCCTAAGTGATAGAAATGTTTAAATCATCGCGAGCCCTCTCCCACAACTGACTCCTCCCTTCGTATATAGTATACATCAGGTATCGACTTGTAACAGAGTCATAATGGGACGGGTATCATCTAAAACAGTGAAAAGCAGTAAATACAATATTGTCTTGTGTTTAACATCTAATATTATAAAAGTTATAGTTTTAGGTTCGGTAAATCAGATCATTTTTAACTAACCTTACGAGTTTAAAACCATGTTACTTCTACATAAATTAACGTGGTTTATAATTTGGATACAAATATTGTATTCTGACAATTATAGTGCTAAATAACAATAGTTTTATAATCTTTTGTTTAATGTACCGTATTATTGAGATTTAAAATATATGTATAAGATTTTGGATTAAAATAACTAACTTCAAATAATTTCTGACGTATTGTTTGGTTTTACAATGAAACAATACGTAAGAAATTGTAAAACAATACACTGGTCAGGATTCTACATATTATTAAAAGAATTAATTTAATATATTACGACTTCATTTAACTGTTCCATCCGACCGATTTGCTTTCATTTTTTGTTTATCATATGTACAAAAGAAAAACATACACTCATCCTCTTATCATAAGTAAAATGTAACAAAACAGGTGTTGTACCGTAAAACTATGATGGAAACACTGATCACGTCAACTTCCACTCACCATGCCAGAATTAGATTTTTAAAGTGTGCTCTACACCACTATGCCACAGACCAGTGGATCTATAAAGTTGCTCGTTAAAAAGTACCAGCCGAAGAGAGATTCGTATTCACGACCCTTTGTCATTGTACCTGGTCAGGGTACACTGCCTAAGAGCACACGTCCATTCAGTACCCATAGTAAAGCGCATTTATTCATTGTTTAACATGCCGCTGAAATTTTTAGGCCATCAGGCAAAATGGGTTAAACTTTAAAAAATGCAAACACTTTTTGTGAGTTTCAGCACTTACTATAAAACTAAACGTGTTCATTTTATATTATAATATATCATAAGGTCATTTTTCATTTCGTAATGAAAATAAATATTTTGAAAATCAATAAAAAATTAAATATGGGTAATGATACAATGTCAAATATTGACAGTGATAGTAAATATTGGTCATCTTATACAGCATTATTTGTCCTAGAATACAAATAAAACATAATATGTTATGCAGATACTGAAAAATAAATTTTAGTGTAATAATATTACAATTGAAATTCTTATGATTAAATAGTATATCAGGGCGTTACGATACACAGCCCCAGTTCTATTTCTTTTAATGCGTACTTAACACCCTTCTACAGCAGCTGCTACAGCAGCCCTGAAATATTGGCCACTCTGAAGTTGAGTGGATGCTTCCATCCTAAACATAAATCCCCAAAATTTAAAATACCCCATCACTAATTGCATTTTCCAGTATCAACATAATAAGTTATTCTAAAAGGATCTTTATCAGGAATGTTGTTTGTTTGTTGTGAACCGCTTGTAATATCTGTCTAAAGTGTTCGTCATGACACGTCTGGAGTGTTGCTGTTACACAAGTCTTGTAACCTGCAGTAGCCATATCATATAAGATAACATCAGGTTTAGTATCAAAAGGTAAGGTTTGTGTGACAGTGGGGACTGTTGCATGGTTCGCATCACTCTACAATGTAAAGGGTGTTACAAAAAGGTTGGGCTGGCTATGCATTTTCATATTTTATGTTTAATTCTAAGCTAAAAATTAAGAATTATATTTTTCAATTTCTGCTTTGTTGTTGAGCAGCTAGACACAATTTTGTTTCTTCATAAAACAATTCAAAACTTTCTTGTTATCTTTTCCATTGTTCCAAAACTCGGTAAACGGGTTCATGTTATTAGGTAGTATATAATAAAAAAATATTGTTTATACTATCACTATTATTTTGAGAATGATAGCCATTTTATTTTTATTTTAACATATATCTTTAAAAAACCGCTGGTTTTATAAAACTACTTTAAGAAATAAAAAAGGTTTTAAACAACTTTTCCTTTTCAATGACACCTCATTTGGAAAACATCGCCTAAGAAATAAGTACAGAAAGATGAAACAGAAATAAGTACAGAAAGATAAAACAGAAATAAGTACAGAAAGATAAAACAGAAATAAGTATGAAAAATAAAATGTTACTTAGTATATTACATTACAATTAATTGTCACACCCTATCAGGGTTAGGGCGTAACGGGGATTGTTCCTACCAAGAGCGCACTCGCTTGACTTGCAGCCTCCTGGGTTGTTCGACATTGGTGTAGAGGTAGGGGTTTTTTCTTCATCAGGAGACTCCATGATGGAAAAAACAGGTTCTTCATAGACACTTCAATTGTAAAGAATTTACGAATTTACGGGTAGTTTTGTCAAAAAAGGTGTTTCCCATTTTTATCTCAATCTCAGACTGCCGTTGTGTGATGCAATTAAGTTCTCCAGCGCGAGAACAAACATTCAACAGCTCGCTACACTGAACATTCTGTCGACTCAAGTGTATAATTAAATTTGCCACGAGAATGTCTGAGTTAACCACTGTACTTTTGGCTTACTTTCATTTCTCATTCTCACACTTGTTCATTCTTTTTGGTATTAGTTTGCGTTAAGTACTAGGTTTAAATAAATAATCAAATAGTCCAATATGCACTTGATTATAACTTTAAGTGTTATGAAAGGATGCCGCTTATGTAAAGAAAAGTAAATTTATTGAGTCAACCTTTTTTATTTTTGTAGATTTATTTAATTGTTGCATAAGATAGTAATAAGCTGTTGAAAAATTTTTGACATTGCTATTCTCAATAAACATGATTTCAGGAATTCATTTAAACATTATTTAAAATATATTTTATTAGTTTTTAATTCAATTCAGGAGTGCTTAAAGATCTTGTATAATATAGCAAATAATAAAATTTCCTCATTAAATAATAATCAAATCAAGCAATAATAAGTTTTCCCTGTTCCAGATTTCGTTCCCAAACGGTTCTGTCACCATGTGTATTTTTTTAGCATAGTAATTACCTTTTTACTGAGGTAACGAAGTCTATCGTAACCATTCAGCAATCATTCTATATTCTGCAGATTTACGTATTTTTGTATGTGTAACAAAGAATGTGTTTCGGGTCCCTTGAACCCGAGATTTTCCTCTCGCTGTAAGAAAGATAATTTTTTAAAGTTATTAACATAAAATTACGAATATCAATTAATAAAATAAACCTCAATTGAACAGCAGAATAATATAAAAATATATCTGACACTATTTATCGATGTACAGTATTTTATTTCAGCCGGCTGACAAATATCTGCATTAATTTGATATTGCCTACTGATAGCTGTCTTATATAATTAAATTTAGTACGAGTATACACCATTAAATACATATAAATACTATACATACATACATATTATATTAATGTTAGCCACAAAAATTTCACAGCTCCTCAGTTATCTTTTCGAGCATGACTGGTATTCACAAATAGGCTCTCAGACACAACACAGAACATGACCCCTATTGACAAACAACTCGTCCTGAATATAAAAATAGTGTCAAGCTGGTTCCTGATGTTATGTGATATCAATGCTGCACTTTAATTTAGTAAATATTATTTAATTTGAAATGTCAATTTAAACTTGAGGTATTGTAGATTTTAATGTATTATTGCAAATGTTAATAGCTGACAAACTGTCGAATAATAGTATTTTGTTAAAGTATTGAAAATGGTTTAAACAATTTTATAATCATACCATTACATAATAGTATCAATAACTATGTAGATATATTTTAAAAACAACTTTTGACAATATGGTAACACAATTAATTGATATTGATCACTATGGAAACTTTTAGAAAAGTTTAGTTAATCAAGAGGGAAAATTTGGCTAAATTTATATAAATTGTGTATGAAGATTACCGGAATTTTACGAAAAAAATTATAGTAAGATTGGTTTGTTTTGATTTTTCATAAATGGGTGAGTTAAATGGAGAGTACTTAATAAATGTGAATATGCATCCCTTGAGGGACGCCCAAAAAACGACTGCCGGGCCCGGACAGTGCCAGTTGACTTTGCACGAGAAAGTTTGTGCTCTACTGTGTAGGTTGAGGAACACCCAAACAACGACTGCCGGGCCCGGTCAGTGCCAGTTGACTTTGCACGAGAAAGTTTGTGCTCTGTTGTGTAGGTTGAGGGACGCCCAAACAACGACTGCCGGGCCCGGTCAGTGCCAGTTGACTTTGCACGAGAAAGTTTGTGCTCTACTATGTAGGTTGAGGGACGCCCAAACAACGACTGCCAGGCCCGGTCAGTGCCAGTTGACCTTGCACGAGAAAGTTTGTGCTCTACTGTTTAGGTTGAGAGACGCCCAAACAACGACTGCCGGGCCCGGTCAGTGCCAGTTGACTTTGCACGAGAAAGTTTGTGCTCTACTGTTTAGGTTGAGAGACGCCCAGACAACGACTGCCAGGCCCGGTCTGTACCAGTTGACTTTGCACGAGAAAGTTTGTGCTCTGCTGTGCAGGTTGAGGGACGCCCAAACAACAACTGCCGGGCCCGGTCAGTACCAGTTGACTTTGCACGAGAAAGTTTGTGCTCTGCTGTGTAGGTTGAGAGACGTCCAAACAGCGACTGCCGGGTCCGATCAGTGCCAGTTGACTTTGCACGAGAAAGTTTGTGCTCTACTGTGTAGGTTGAGGGACGCCCAAACAATGACTGCCGGGCCCGGTCAGTACCAGTTGACTTTGCACGAGAAAGTTTGTGCTCTGCTGTGTAGGTTGAGGGACGCCCAAACAACGACTGCCGAGCCCGGTCAGTGCCAGTTGACTTTGCACGAGATAGTTTGTGCTCTACGGTTTAGGTTGAGGGATGGGGGACGCCCAAACAACGACTGCCGGGCCCGGTCAGTACCAGTTGACTTTGCACGAGAAAGTTTGTGCTCTGCTGTGTAGGTTGAGGGACGTCCAAACAGCGACTGCCGGGTCCGATCAGTGCCAGTTGACTTTGCACGAGAAAGTTTGTGCTCTACTGTGTAGGTTGAGGGACGCCCAAACAACGACTGCCGGGCCCGGTCAGTACCAGTTGACTTTGCACGAGAAAGTTTGTGCTCTGCTGTGTAGGTTGAGGGACGCCCAAACAACGACTGCCGAGCCCGGTCAGTGCCAGTTGACTTTGCACGAGATAGTTTGTGCTCTACTGTTTAGGTTGAGGGATGGGGGACGCCCAAACAACGACTGCCGGGCCCGGTCAGTGCCAATTGACCTTGCACGAGAAAGTTTGCGATCTGCTGTTATAAAGGCGAATTGTATTAATATGTCATTGGTTTTATCGTTTGGTAATAAACTGGGTTATAGTTAGACTCGTAAGTCCCTATAATACAGTTTATAAAATCAAATGAAACCCTATAAGTTTGATTAATAGTTTTATCAATAAAGCCCATAGTAATCCGACTCAAAAATGATAAAACATTACTAACTACTAAGATCTGGATTAATTTCATGATCAAGACTTATTTTGTTCACACCGAGTTCCTTTAGGAAAGTAGAGTTTGCATTATTCAGAGTCTAACTTATTTATATATTTAAAATAATTAAGTGTTTTTGTTCTCTGAGTTTCTGAGGCAACCCCAGAACGGATTTCAATGAACCTTTTTTTTTTTTTTTTTTGTTTTGAAGGTAATTTTGTGTAGAATGGAATTTCGAAGCCATATTTTAAACTTAAACCCTCAGTTTTTAACAATATTAAGTTAAATATTTAAAAAGTCCAACAGACGACAGAAGCATTTTAACACGTTTTTTTAAATTACGCATTTCAGAAGTAAAACAGCTGTTTCTTTAAATATTATTGAAACATAAGTAGTAAGTTCAAATTATTCCAAAACATTTAGGCCAACTTTGGATGTCTGATATTTACGTTGTTTGTTAATGTCAAGGGAGTTTTCAAAACACCTGATTATTTAAACACTTTATAAAGAATTATAACTAGGGGACACCCCCGAACACTTCGCGTACCAACCCTGCCACTCGTTGCGCTCGTGGCGCCTCGGCCTTCGGCTTCGGCATGTAACTTTTAACTTCAAATATTGGTAGTAATTAAACTGTATTAAGTAAAATCATATTGTTTAAATTCATTTACAGTAACTCACTCACTGCACTTGATTTGCACTCTATTTATAGTATAATACGTATAAACAACCAATATTATTAAAGCCTATTTAAAATTTTCTCATAGACTATTATTTAACGACTGATGATAACATACACACGACAGGCATGTATTCACGAACTTGATATTTTACCGTGCTGCAATCTATATTCAACCCAACAAATTATTTGGACCATTTAACATTTGTTTATGCCGCCAGCTGGCCAATTAAAATTAATCTCCATAAGAATAACATTGCAATTTTGCCGTCGTGTAGAACAAAAACCAATGGGAATTTCAAAAATGTAGCTCCGTTACGACTTAGAGATCAAAATTATCTTTTGGATAAAAAAGATATCATCAAAATCGGTCAATTAATAAGTTCAGAGAGTAAGTGAACTAAATGACCTAATTGTTTTAATATAGAAGGCCACCATATAAAATCTGCAATTAAATAAATAACAATAAACACAAAATTTAACAATATAACGACAAAAGCTACCAAAACACTTAACGCTACAAATACCAAAACTACAATTAACAAACTGTATGGCCTATCTGCAGTTTAGCCTGAGACACCCCAAAACGTAAGAAAATATTAAGCCCCAAATAAAAGTGAAAATTTAGAAAACTTTTGGATCACAACACTTTAACCCGGCAATTTAGCCCACACATCCCTTGATTCCACCGGGCCAGGGAGTAAGCCGGAATCCCTGGGCAGCTCCGAATTGAAAGTTAACAATAATCCCCTTTTGGTGAAGAATTTAAAAATTAAACAATTTAAAAGGAAAGATAACACGGTACCGTTCGAGTAAAAATTCACTTCAAAACCCCCCTAATACACTTAACAAAAAAATAAATAACAATAACTAGGCCTAAACATATAAATAAAGAATACTATAGTTTAACAGTAGGGCCTAACCAAATATAAAAATTTGAATAACTATAACAATAAAATAAACTAAAGATTAACAACAATAAATATTAACACAAATTTTTTTGTTTATTTTAAAAACCCTTCTTTTTTCTTAAACTTGCAAAATCTATAACAATGTCCCCCATGGCTGTGTTTCCTAAAATCACTGTTCGAGTGTTAGGCCTAGGCCGCATACAGTTCCATAAACTTTTTTTCTTTTTATATAGCACTTGTTTTTTTTTTCTTTCTTTTAATCGATGCACCAACCAAAACCCCCAGCTCAGCCGCCGGGAAACCAAAATGTAATACACTGACCTGAGGACAGAAGACTTATGTATGTACCCAAGATGTAGAGCGGGTAGCTAGCGACTCCAGGCTTCAACATGGTCCTCAGGCCAGGCTAGCAGTGCAGATGGTAGAACTTTGCCCGGACGACCGGCTGAGGGTTGAAACGTCCTACTCAAGGACCCTGGAGTTTTAGTTTGTCTAGCCACTCATAACGAGATTCTGCAGGCAGCACAAGACAACTGACCAGACAGGCCAACCGGACAGAAGCTGCTGGAACCCGGAACGAAACGGAACTGGGCCAACGGCTACCAAAGTACGCAAATCGCCGGGCAAAAGCGAATCTCAGGCAGCCTGGCAGACAACAACGAAAAAAAGAAACTGTACCGGTCCAAGACCCGGTACAATATTTAGGATATTTTGTTTGTTCAGTGTTTAGTTTATTCCGTTGACGTCATAAGATTTTATAAATCAGATGTTTTTTAAACATTCAATTGATTGTTAATTTGATAACAGTATAATAAATAGTAGACTATATATGTTTAATTTGTTAGTTTGATATTTAGGTTAGCTGATAAAATCGGAAAAGGATTTATATAATTTATTTTATATTGTCTTTAATTTGTTTTCTGTTTTATTATTGCCATCAAACGAAGTGAAAAGCAACAGTGACGTTAACTGTTTATTTAAAACTGTGTCTTATTGCCTAAACAAAACGCAAAGTAGACATATTGAACTTAGATCCAAAGCTGTAAATTACACATCACATAACTGGGAATTCCATAATGATGTCATAATGTGTGATGAGAGCTACCGTAAACCAGTTATGTCCAAAGAAGAAAATATTGATTTGTCATAAATAAATCATGAACTTATATCGTTCAGTAAACGTTTTCCAGACTCTGTATTCATAGTCCATAATATTTGCAGAAAATAACCTGCTAGACTTTGGACGTGGGTTCATAATTAGCAGCCTACGATTCACAGGAAACTTAGATGGAGGACACTGTGAAGTTTTGTGTGAATCGCAGGTTGCTAATTATGAACCCACGTCCAAAGTCTAGCAGGTTATTTTCTGCAAATATTATGGACTATGAATAAAGAGTCTGGAAAACGTTTACTGAAATATATAAGTTCATGATTTCTTCATAACAAATCAATATTTTCTTCTTTAGATGTGGCTGGTTTACGTTAGCTCTCATCACACATTATGACATCATTATGGAATTCCCAGTTATGCGATGTGTAATTTACAGCTTTGGATCTAAGTTCAATACGTCTACTTTGCGTTTTGTATAAGCAAATAGACACAGTTTTAAATAAACAATTCCCGTCACAATTGCGATTCTTATATAACATCATTTTTTACGTTAGATATGAGATATTAAGTGTATATGATAATACTCTAGTGTATTTTGAAATTATTATCAATTATAAAACCAATTATATCTCAAAACATGGCCATATTCTCTCTAATTACAAAATGCTAATTAAAGCGATTCAGCAAACTGTAAAATACACTAATTCTTGTGGAAATTTTTCAACATGAATGCTTCAAGCTAAAGAATGGAGTCATTTAGCGGAAATTTAGCTTGGTTTCAGCAATCTAATTAATTTTACTTCACAATGTGACTGTGTAATCTGTAATTATTTCATCTAACGTAATTCTTAAACTCTTTAATTGTTTAATTTCCTCAAATTTTTCATATAACTGACTTTCATAGAAGCTTACAAAATTCCGGTTGAACTGCACGTGAATTAATGTTAGTTCATAAAATTGTTATTTCTTAACCGATTTTTACAAATGAGGTATCATTGGAAAGGTAAAGGTATTTAAAGAGTGTTTTGTGACTTACACAATTTTTATAAAACCAGTATTTTTTATATATTTGTTAAAATAAAAACAAAATGGCCATAATTTTGAAGATAATCAAGATATATTTAGAAAATAATCAAGATAATTGAAATATATTTTTGTTATAAAATACTAACTTCTAATATGAACCCATTTACCTATTTTTTTAACAATCGTAAAGAAAACAAGAAAGATATTAATTGTTTTATAAAAAAACAAAATAGCGTCTAGCTGCTTAACAAAGAGGAAATTGACAAAATATTATTCTTCATATTTACCTTAGAATCAATGATAGTGTCTGAAAATGCATAGTCAGCCTACCTTTTTGTAACACCCTCTATATACATTTATAGACATTCCAATACCGTTATATTTGGAGAGCAATAAACTATATAAAATAATATGGCAACAATACTAAGAATACAATAATACATTATAACATCATATAATAAAGGACAGTATAAAAATATGATACACTACTAACAATGAACTTAACTTGTAAGTAATAATTAAGAATTGCAGTACACGCATGACGAAAATCATAATAATTCTGACTGAAAAAAAAAATATTTATAGAAAATATTTTAATTGTAATAGTGAATATATATTCCTCATACTTTTGTAGCCTTAGTTATTTGTGACTAGCAAATGTGAACTTAATTGGTAATTTAAAATGTTTTTAAACATGTCGTTTAAATGTATTGTATGTGATATGAGGAACTAATTAAATCAGATAGTTTTGTTACATAAAATATTTAAATCAGTTATAACACCATAGTAATGTCCTATTGACTTTCATAATGTAGTGTTAAAGAGTGGTTATCATACGACATCATTAGATCAGATTACGTGTTACCTTAAGAGCTTACCTAAACTCCCTTTTAACGCACCTGCTCCCTGCCAAGAGTAATATAAGAAATAAAATAATATTATAAGATAGAGAGTATAAGCTTTCTCTTTTCGCTACATTCTCAGACAAGTTCTTAAAAGCAAATAGCACTAACGCGAAAAACTCCTCAGTTTCCCAAAATTATATTTAATATAAATTAGAAGCATATAGTTTTACTTATTGTAAGAACGAATGTTATAACATCCACTTAAATATTTATATAATTTATTATAAAAAAAAAAAAAAAAAAATTACGATTAATTGTGGAGTAACGCAGACTACTCATTGTAAGCCATTACTTACAATGTTAAACATCATGTCACTGCCATCTCTTATAGTTTACAAATGACTTCTTCAGATAAAATAAAATATTCAACATTATTAAAAAAACTCTAATGTGCGAATGCACATTATCTATCTATCATATATTGTAAAACAATATATGAATATGTAACATCATAAATAATCCATTGGAAATCAAACAATATAAAAATCACAAGTGCAAGAAGAACTTCATATACTTATATATAAAACTATAAAACTATTTGTTAACTTCGACAAATAATGTAAATTATACAATCAAGATTATACAACTTTTTAAAAAGAAATTGTTGATATAAAATCAAAAAAATTGAGGATAACTTTTGATATAAAATCAAAAGTAATCCTGCAGCACTATAATTTGTTATAATTTGTTATAATTGTGAATTTTATATTTTTATACTTGTTTGTAATTTATACATTTGTATATATGAATTGACATAAATAAAGAATTATCGGTTGTAACTTGCAGTTCTGGTGTTCTTGGTGTCATCAGTTTGCTGTCATCACCACCATCAACCCTCTCCATCCTCGTGATATACACCGACGTGTCATTTGGGTTAGTTGACAGATGAATGTAGTATTGGTTTGGTAGTTATTTGCAGGTGTGGAAACATCAGTGTCATCAGTTAGGTGTCATCACCACCATCTACCCTCTCCATTCCCGTTATATACACCGACGTGTCATTTGGCTTTGTTGACAGATGAATGTAGTATTAGTTTAGTTGTTATTTGCAGGTGTGGAAAAATCAGTGTCATCAGTTAGGTGTCATCACCACCATCTACCCTCTCCATTCCCGTTACATACACCGACGTGTCATTTGGCTTTGTTGACAGATGAATGTAGTATTAGTTTGGTTGTTATTTGCAGGTGTGGAAACATCAGTGTCATCAGTTAGGTTTCATCACCACCATCTACCCTCTCCATTCCCGTTACATACACCGACGTGTCATTTGGCTTTGTTGACAGATGAATGTAGTATTAGTTTGGTTGTTATTTGCAGGTGTGGAAACATCAGTGTCATCAGTTAGGTGTCATCACCACCATCTACCCTCTCCATTCCCGTTACATACACCGACGTGTCATTTGGCTTTGTTGACAGATGAATGTAGTATTAGTTTGGTTGTTATTTGCAGGTGTGGAAACATCAGTGTCATCAGTTAGGTGTCATCACCACCATCTACCCTCTCCATTCCCGTTACATACACCGACGTGTCATTTGGCTTTGTTGACAGATGAATGTAGTATTAGTTTGGTTGTTATTTGCAGGTGTGGAAACATCAGTGTCATCAGTTAGCTGTCATCATCACCATCTACCCTCTCCATTTCCGTTACATACACCGACGTGTCATTTGGCTTTGTTGACAGATGAATGTAGTATTAGTTTGGTTGTTATTTGCAGGTGTGGAAACATCAGTGTCATCAGTTAGGTGTCATCACCACCATCTACCCTCTCCATTCCCGTTACATACACCGACGTGTCATTTGGCTTTGTTGACAGATGAATGTAGTATTAGTTTAGTTGTTATTTGCAAGTGTGGAAACATCAGTGTCATCAGTTAGGTGTCATCACCACCATCTACCCTCTCCATTCCCGTTACATACACCGACGTGTCATTTGGCTTTGTTGACAGATGAATGTAGTATTAGTTTAGTTGTTATTTGCAGGTGTGGAAACATCAGTGTCATCAGTTAGGTGTCATCACCACCATCTACCCTCTCCATTCCCGTTACATACACCGACGTGTCATTTGGCTTTGTTGACAGATGAATGTAGTATTAGTTTGGTTGTTATTTGCAGGTGTGGAAACATCAGTGTCATCAGTTAGCTGTCATCATCACCATCTACCCTCTCCATTTCCGTTACATACACCGACGTGTCATTTGGGTTAGTTGACAGATGAATGTAGTATTAGTTTAGTTGTTATTTGCAGGTGTGGAAACATCAGTGTCATCAGTTAGGTTTCATCATCTACCCTCTCAAACCCCGTTACATACACCGACGTGCCATTTGGGTTAGTTGACAGATGAATGTAGTATTAGTTTAGTTGTTATTTACAGGTGTAAAGCCATCAGTGTCATCAGTTAGCTATCATCACCATCATCTACCCTCTCCAACCCCGTTACATACACCGACGTGTCATTTGGCTTTGTTGACAGATGAATGTAGTATTAGTTTGGTTGTTATTTGCAGGTGTGGAAACATCAGTGTCATCAGTTAGGTGTCATCACCACCATCTACCCTCTCCATCCCCGTTATATATATATATATATATATATATATATATATATATATCGACGTGTCATTTGGCTTTGTTGACAGATGAATGTAGTATTAGTTTGGTTGTTATTTGCAGCTGTAAAGCCATCGGTGTCATCAGTTAGCTGTCATCACCACCATCATCCTCCCTCAAATTCCGTTATATACATAGGCGTGTCATTTGGGATTGTTGACAGATGAATACAGTATTGGTTTGGTTATTACTTTCAGCAGTGAAACCACTTGTGTCATCAGTTATCTGTCATTCCCACCATCATCCCTTTTGCATCCCTGTCATATATTGAAGTGTCACTTGAGTATATTAGCAGTTGTATGTAGTATTGGGTTTGTATTATTTGCAGCTGTGGCTTCAACAGTATCATTAGTTAGCTGTTATCATCATTTCCTCTCCATTCCCGTTAGCTATTTCGATATGTCACTTTTGCTTTTTTAACAGATTAAAGTAGTATTGTTTTGGTTTTTACTTGGATCTGTACTGCCAACAGTGCCACCAGTCATCTGTCATCACCACCATCCTCACTTCTCCATTCCTGTTTTATATGCTGTATGTGTATATATTTGACACGGTCATTGAACACAACCATCCCTTCCATCCCCAGTCTCGATATATGTATCGATGTGTTACTTTTGGTCGTCAGCAAATAATCCATTCCCTCTCCATTCCTGTAATATATGCTGTATGTGTATATATTTGACACTGCCATTGAACACAACCATCCCTTCCATCCCCGGTCTCAATATATGTATCGATGTGTTACTTTTGGTCGTCAACAAATAATCCATTCCCTCTCCATTTCTGTAATATATGCTGTATGTGTATATATATTTGACACTGTCATTAAACACAACCATCCCTTCCATCCCCGGTCTCGATATATGTATCGATGTGTTACTTTTGGTCGTCAGCAAATAAACTATCCCCTCTCCATTCCGGCCACATATTTAGATAAGTCATTTTGTATTTTAGCAGATTAATGTAATAATGTTTTGGTTGTTAACATCTCGCTGTGGCGTCAAAAGTTTCATCAGTTAGCACCATGTCATGAGCACCCTCTCCATTCCCACCAAATGAATTGATTTGTTTATTTGTTTTTTTAAACGTGAATCCTGGAAGTTTGAAAGCTAATGTTGAAAAAAAACTAATGTTCCAGCATTTTACACGAACGTCTCCAATAACTTACAATACACGAGGATTGAGATTCCCTTATTGACTTATGAGAACAGAAAACATGCGATAATGTGGTTCTTATTGATTTACCTCAAATTCCCCTCGCTCTTACCCACATTAAACTGTTTCCTTTAAGACGTCTACAAATATTTGTCATAATCATAAAAAACTTTTTGTAATCCTGGGCCAGTTCAATGTATATTCATACGAGGATGAATGATCAGCAGTTTTGGAGGAATCCTTTTTTAAATTGGGGTTTTGTAAATGTTCAACTAAAATGATGAAATAGGGGCTTTTATTAAGACTTTAACCTTATAAGGCTTGAAGAAATAAGAACATATAGACAATTATGAGCTTGTCTATCTGTCTCATATGTATCTCTAATGTCACACAAATAGACATTGTGTAATTATCAATATGGTATAATCAATTGTAAGTTGGGTTTGTACTAAAATGAAAATAACAATGGTTTTATTGACAAAGAAAGTGTACACATGGCTAGACAGCGTATCTTAAGTGAAAAATAAAAAGCGCCTTAAAATGTTTTGATTTGGAAAGTATTTATGTAGAATACATTAGGAAAGCTATATATTTTACTAACAAAGTAGAATAGGACTTATAGTAGTATTTTGGCTAGGCACATATACTTTAAATAATAAAGTTATAAATATTCATTCAAAACAATTTTTTTAAATCTCTAAATCCTCATAAAGTGAACACGGTCATCCTTTGTTCTTTCAGATCATTTTGTCTTGAATCAAATTAAAATTCCGGTTGTTAATTAATTGTTAACCAATTGGGACTATATATCTTTTTTCATGATCTTTGCATTCATATTCAATAAGTTATTACACATTTAAATAATAATGAATTGAGAGCTATTACATTTAATAATTAATTACCAATGAATGTATCTTAGTTTAAACCAGTGCTTGGTATATCTTAATGTTTGTTATCGTAACACTGACTTACATTCCGAGTCATGGAATATAAGACAATAGAGATACTTGTGTATTGCATGCCACCACCACAATCTGGGACCGAACATGTGACGAGCTTGTCTCTAATACATTTCCATTACAATGCAGGGGTTGAGGTTGTCTCCCTCTTATGGTAATTAGAAACACTTATTCGCAAAGTTTATGTTTATTTCTACCAAGTCATCAATGAGCTCTACAACTACAGTTTAAGCAAATACATTTTTATTTAAACCATACAATACATTGTAAGACTAATAATGTCGGGCTTGACTGAAATAATATATGATTGATTAGTGAAGTATTTATAAATATACTGTATAGTTGCTTGTGTAATACCCTTTAAACAGTAAAGAAACTTTACACCAAGATAAACTATAATGTATTGTATATGAAGTATTTAAATTGTTATCTATGATCGTCAGTATGTGTTATATATGATCGTCAGTATGTGTTATCTATGATCGTCAGTATGTGTTATCTATGATCGTCAGTATGTGTTATCTCTGATCGTCAGTATGTGTTATCTATGATCGTCAGTATGTGTTATCTATGATCGTCAGTATGTGTTATCTATGATCATCAGTATGTGTTATCTATGATCGTCAGTATGTGTTATCTATGATCGTCAGTATGTGTTATCTATGATCGTCAGTATGTGTTATCTATGATCGTCAGTATGTGTTATTTATGATCGTCAGTATGTGTTATCTATGATCGTCAGTATGTGTTATCTATGATCGTCAGTATGTGTTATCTATGATCGTCCGTATGTGTTATCTATGATCGTCAGTATGTGTTATCTATGATCGTCAGTATGTGTTATCTATGATCGTCAGTATGTGTTATCTATGATCGTCAGTATGTGTTATCTATGATCGTCAGTATGTGTTATCTATGATCGTTAGTATGTGTTATCTATGATCGTCAGTATGTGTTATCTATAATCGTCAGTATGTGTTATCTATGATCGTCAGTATGTGTTTTTCAGTAAAATAAAATGTACTAGACATTTCATTTCTCAGATCGTTATATAAAAAAAAACCAATACATTATTATATTTTTACAACAATCCAAAAACCCCCTGAGTTTATTTAATTAAGTTTATTTAATTAAGCACTTAAAACTCTTTATTTTTTTTAATTTTCAGTAGCTTTTAATTTCAAAAACAAAATAATTATTTGTATCAGTTAGGAATACATGTGAAATATCATTGTATTATGTAACCAAGGTTTAATTCCATGGTCATATTCTAATAATTTTATGCCAAAGCCACACGAATGTTCGAGTAAAACTTAATCCATTTTTTCTGCTAATTTAAGTAACAAACAGTATATTCATGCCATAGCTATTTTTTTCCAACTAATTTAAAAACATTTCATCAAACGGCGAAAAACTTATAGTAAATTACACTGAGTATAAGAACATTTATTATCATAAATAATTCGAGTCTTATATATAATATAGTTCATGGTAATGCTCACCTACAAATGTTGTTTGCATGTTCGACATTAAAAATATACATTTATATCTGAAAATATTAACGTTAAATGAGTAGTACACAAGCAAACTACGTTTATAACAAGACAGGAATTCAGAAATTCAGATTCGCCTGGGAACCGGAAGTCTCAGCCCAAATAACCTGATAATATTTATTCTGCACGTCACAAAGCCATTCGTTGCTCATGGCATTTTTGAGGTCTTTCAACTAGGTGTGGTGGTGACGAAGTTTAGATTTTCCCTTGTAAGGAACAATCTGTTTGTCAACACACAAGTGCTGCTCCTTAGGAATCTTTCTGAATTTTTCCTGTAAGTGTACACGTACAGTGGTATTGACCTACCTGCCCACCCATACACGTACAGTGGTATTGACCCACCCGCCCACCCATACATGTACAGTAGTAACCCACCCACCCATAATCGTAAGGTGGTGATGAACCACCCGCCCACCCATACACGTAAAGTGGTAATGACCCACCCGCTCACCCCTACACGTACAGTGGTAGTGAATATGATAAGTGTAGTCTACGTGTCGTTCATTTAATCATTTATTCAATAGACGACTGTATGAACCATTGCAAGATTTCATCAGCCAGTACTTAAATTAATGAATTGATATTTGCGAAATAATTTAGTTGATGCATATAATATATTTTATCATTATCGCTATTACATTTCTAATTTAATTAAAAATTATTGATGAAATACTATACGTTATTTTTTTAGGAACGTACATTTCGAAGACCCTTTTTATTTGTTCAGTTAAATTTGCTCCAACATAAATTAGATGTTGAAGCAAAAATTGTGGCAACATTCGATCTAGGAAGTAATGCATACTATTATAATGTTCATCGTTATAAAGAATTAAAATAAATTTACAGTATGTACGAGGAATAAGTTTCATCTTTATTAAAAAAATCTTACGCTTTCTCAATGAACTTTTACTTAGACTTTTGATGTTATAGTGTGTGTATATATATGTCATATATATATATATATATATATATATATATATATATATATATATATATATATAAATATCACTGCCCAACTAAAGTTACTCGTTGGAGCTATTTGGAAAATAATAATAGCAAAGATATTCTTAATATCGTCAGTAACAAAACAATTAGAGCACAAAAGAACGATACAGGATGTCCCAAAAGTGCCAAAGTTCGGGAAATAATTAAATAGGTAAAAATAAGGAGAAAATCAAGAACACATTTTTTAACGCTTCGTTTACTAGACATCCACAATTTTGTTAGTTTTTTTCACAAAAGAGTTTTTATCTCCAAATTGGCTTACCGATCGTTATCAACATTGTCTTTTAACTTTAACCGATATTTATGAAACTCATTATGCATGTTAAGATAATGGATACATATTCTAGAAAAAATCAACTTGATCCAATGTTAAATTTCAAAATGGCGGCCATTTAAGTTTTTTAAACAATTAAAAAAATTATTAAGAGCATATTTTTTAGAGAATTTAATTACTAATCTGTCAGTATAAAAAAAATTAGAATCGGATAAAAATAACCGAAACACATTTGTGTTGAGAGGCAGTATAATTTGTTATTAGCTTTATTGCTGCCTCTCAACTCAAATGTATCTCGGTTATTTGTTGTTTGATTAAAAATATTTTTTTTATACTGACAGGTTGGTAAAATAATTATCTAAAATATTATATTCTAACTAAATTTATTGTATTTTTTCCATTTTCTCGCAAATTTTGTTTGAAATTTAAAGTGGCAGCCATTTTGAAATCTAACATTGGATCAAGTTTATTTTTTCTAGAATAAGTATTTATGGACCGAGTTTCATAAATATCGGTCTAGCCAACTCGGAGATAAACATTCTTTTGTGAAAAAACAAAATAGTGGATATCTGGTAAACGAAGCGTTTAATATATATATATATATATATATATATATATATATATATATATATATATATATATATATATATATATATATATATATATATATTCTTGATAATCTATTTATTTTTACCTACATTATCATTTCCCGAAGTTTGGCTTGGGACACCCTGTAGGCTATAATGGTTAAAGTTCCTATAAAAACTTAGATATTATTTCATATTTAGAAAACTGATATATAAATAACTATGCATATTTAAAAGTTGTTGAAATTGAATTGTGTACGTTCATATATCTCACCAGCAAATGTTACAATAAATAATAACATTAACATTGTTGTTATACAACTTTATTGAAAACACAATCGAATCTTTGTTTGTTTTGTTTTATTACTTCTTTCTTCTAAAAAAAAAGAAAAGAAAAATGAATGGGTATATATCTCTAAAATCTTAGTTGAAGAATTTTTTAAGATATTGTAAGTATTTTGGCAATTCTTTCACCTTAGTATGACTAGACTCGTTAATGCACAGCATTTAATGTAGACAGATACCTGCAAATAACTTTCAAAGTTGAACGTAAGGTAAAGTCAAAGGAAAGTCAACGTAGATGACCACAAAACAATTAACAATGAGCGTTATAAAATCAACTTTTCTTCGGATTGTTCACATATACTACCAACACTCAT